>LOJH01051429.1:0-11378 GCA_001685095.1 Ellobius talpinus
TATTAACCAATGAAAGTAACACATAGACAGATGACCCTCCTCCATCAATAATAGTCAAAGAACAACTCCCACACACCCCCTTGCTTCTATGGCTTTTTCTTTAAAAGTAGCCTGTACCAGCTATTTGGGGTCTCTCGGCTTCCCGAATGCTGGGGGACCCTGTCATGACAGAATTAATAAAAATCCTCATGCTTTTACATCAGCTGTGGTGTGAAGGGTGGTCTCTGGGGGCAACTCCTCCGTGTTTGGACTCTAGGGTCCAACACTCTCTATGTATGTAGTAATGTTTGGGGGTTCTCCAAGGTGCCAATTAGCCACATCACATTTCACAGAACCAAACTGAGAAAAGAGATGGAGTTGGTTAATCTGCATTTCATATAATCATCATCATTATTATTGTTAGTAGTAGTAGCAGCAGAGATAGGGTATCCTGCATTCAGGCTGGTCTTGAATTCACAAGATAGTGAGTGCTGACCTTGAACCCCTGATCTTGACTCTCTTACCAAGTGCTGGAAATATAGATATATTCCTCCACACCTGGCTTGAGATGACCAGTTTCCTTCGTTTCACTTTTTTTGAGACAGGTCTTTCTATGGACCTCAGGCCTGCAACTTATGTAAACCAGTCTAGCCTTGAACTCACAGAGATTGGCTCTGCCTCCCAAGTGCTAGGGCTAAAGGTGTGCAACACCCTGCCCATCCAGTTTAATTAGTATTTGTGTGGGGGGAGGGTGTTTACTGTGTGTGGCGGTCTGAGAACAACCCTCAGAGCTTAGTTTCCTCAATACACCTTTACATCATACTGTAATTTGAATGAGAAATATACCCCAATAGGCTCATGGATTTGAACACTTGGTCTCCAGTTGGTAGCACTGTTTGGAGTAAGTTTAAGGTTTATAGACTGCCCCCCCACTTCTTATATTTGGATGAAAATATGACAGGCCAGCTTCCTGCTTCTGCCACCATGCCTAACTTTCCCTACCAGTTATCAAGCCTTACCCACCATAACAGATTCTGTTCCTTGGAACCATAAACTAAAATAAACCCTTTTCTCCTTCAAGCTGCTTTTGGTCATGGTATTTTGTCACAGTACACTAACACAGTAACTAATACACATGGATTCCAGAGATTGAACTCAGGTCACCATGATTGCATAGGAATCTACCCTATTTTATTTCTATTTTATTAGTAGAAGTGCTGGATATAAAGCCAGCCTTTGAAACTATGTGTGTGACTCATGCCTGTAGTTCTAGCACTTAGGAGATCAAGGAAGGAGGAGGACAGCTGCAAGTTTAAGATCAGTCTGGGTTACAAAGTAAGTACCCAGGCCAGCCAGGGCTACATAGCAAGCTTCTGTCTCAAATATAAACAAACAAGTTTTAAACATTTTTTTGTTTAAAAAAATTAAAAAACCATAAACCAAGTTGGGTGTAGTGGTACAGGACTTTAATCCCAAGTACTTGAGAGGCAAAGGCAGCAGATCTCCCTGAGGCCAACCTGGTCTACAGTGTGAGCTTCAGGCCACACTGTATATAGTATTCAGGCCAGGTACATAGTAAGGCCTTATCTCAAAATACCAAATAAATAAATAAATTAAACTAAGTATACTGAGTAAAGAAAATGCCTTACTAGGTATGGGCTGGTTTCATCCTGTCTGTTGATAGTTTTCCCAGAGTCAAAAGGGGAAGGGGGATTTGCTCTCTGTGTGTTTGAGCTGGGACTTAAACCATCACTGCTCCTGGTTTTCAGACTGGAGCTGACATGGTACTCCACTGGCCCCTTTTCTCTGACCACAGCTTAGAGGACAGCTAACAGTTCTCACCCTCCATTAGCCCAGGAACCAGTTCCTTATGAATCTCTCCAGACAGCTCCTGTTGCTTTTTCACTGAAGATCCTAACATGACGCTGTTGGGGACTACAGACCCTCAGACCCTGAATTGTCTGTGACCCCTGCCTGCCAGAGTAAACAACCTGTTTTCCTGTGCTTGCAGCTGCTCTGGGCACAAGACCCTCATGAGTTCCTGATGGCAGGGGAGTAGTTTCTGGTGGGCTTGCAGGTCAAAAATCCCAAGAGCTAGGGTGTGGTCATTGGTCAGGGAAAGCACTATATAAGCTGCCCTGGAACACAATAAAGTTGGCATTCTTGTTTCAAGGATGACCCGTGTGTGTCTCTGTGTGTGTATGTGTTTCAATCTCCAGTCCCTTGCCTGACTCGCAAACCATCCCATGGTACAGGTGCTACATGATCCCACCAAATTTATTCATTTTCTTTGCTCTTCCAGCATATTTAAATTTATATCAGCCAAATCCCTCAGATGATCTATACTATTTTCAGAAAAGGAAACAAACACTAAGTGATTTAGTTGTGCACACTTAAAAGGAATTATCCTGACTGAGACATGAAAAGCTCAGTGTTGTAAGGAAGTCACTTGTTTGTTTACCAGTTGCCCAGACTCCAAAAATAATCNTTCTTTCTCCCAGCATTCAGTTTAGTTTTCCCCACCTACCTAAGTTCTGCCTTGTGTAGGCCTAAGACAGATTGTTTATTAACCAATGGTATTCACAGCAGAGAGGAATTCCATATCAACTTGGAGTAGAACCCAGAAAGAGGCTTTGCAGCTCAGTTAGGGTTAGGGTTTAGGGTTAGGGTAGGGTTAGAGTTAGGGTTAGGGGTTAGGGTTATTGTTTAGGGTTAGGGTAGGGTTAGGGTTAGGGTTTAGGGTTAGGGTAGGGTTAGGTTTAGGTTAGGGTTAGGGTTAGGGGTTAGGGTTATTGTTTAGGGTTAGGGTTTAGGGTTAGGGTAGGGTTAGTGTTAGGGTTAGGGTAGGGTTAGTGTTAGGGTAGGGTTATGGTTAGGGTTAGTGTTAAGGTAGGGTTAATGTTAGGGTTAGGGTTAGGGTTTAGGGTTAGGGTAGGGTTAGGTGTACACTGTCATCTCAGTTTTGATATAAACCAACAAGTTTTTTGTTGTTGTTGTTGTTGCTAGTTTTTCTTGGTTTCTGTAACCTGGCTGTGTCTTATATATTTTTGCTTTGAAGACAAGTGTTTGCCCTTTTTTTTTCAGTGCTTCTGTTTCTGCTCTTCACTACTGTACCCAATTTAGTTTGAAATCTATCAAAATATAGTAATTGTTATGAATGCTAATTATCCACAGTCTCTGTAAGTAATCTGCTTCCTAAAATTTGAATCCCAAATAAATTCTTTCCGTCACAAGGTAGAGCAGAGAAAAGTGAAATCTGTCACCTGACTTGTGCCTTCCTAACTGAGCTTTACAAGGTACTAGTCTTGTGGAATGCCTCTGTCTGGTCTACTTAGAGACACTTTTTTTGTACTTTGGTTGGTAACCCAATGGCTACAAGATATAGGTATTTCTGCCCTTTGTTCTTTAGCATAAGGTCATGATGTGCCTTTCAGTAAAATAGAAGTTCTCTGTGGGCGGGAACACAGCTGTAAAGTGCCTTGTTTGCTGGCCATGTTATATTTTTCTTTTCTTGCTCACTTTTCTCACTCTTTCTGTCTCTGTTTCTCTCTCTCTCACTCTTTGACTTTTTGAGACAGTATTTCTCTGTGTAGCCCTTTCTCACCTGGAAGCCTCTTGAGACCAGACTGACCTTGGCCTTGAACTCACAAAGATCTACCTGCCTCTGCCTTCCAAGTGCTGGGATTAAGGCATGTGCCACTACCACCACTTGGCTACATTTCTAAATACTGAGCCATAATTGAAATACTTGAAAGGTTCTGTGAAATCTGATTTTTTGAAATTTTTCTTTGGTCTTTAATCCATACTTGTAATAAATTCCAGGCTGGGGAGATAGCTCAAGGGATAAACCATTGACCATGTGTGAGGACAGGGGTTGGGATCTCAGAACTCAGGTAGTTTGGATAGGTGTGATGACCTACCTGCTTGCATGTAACTCCAGCATTTTGAAGCGAGCTGGCTAGCTTGACTAGAGGAATTGGTGAACTCTTGAGTTCAACTGAGAGATCCTGTCTCAGGGAATAGGGTGGATACTGTAGCAAACTCCAGCATCAGCCTTCCACATCCATACACAGGCCATTCCAACAAACACACGCGTGTGTGCTGTGGAATCATCTTTTGTACACTATGAAGATTTGTCTCTCAGATTGGTTTAAAGCTAAGCTTATTTGGTTTTTGTTGTTGTTGTTGTTGTTTGTGCCTGCTGCATGTATGCCTACACACCACACCAGAAGAGGGCACCAGATCTCATTAAGATGGTTGTGCAACCATCCAGCCCTCAGATTGGTTTAATAAAAAGCTGAATGGCCAGCTGGGCCATGGTGGTGCACGCCTTTAATCCCCACACTTGAGAGGCTATGTGAGTTCAAGGTCAACCTGGTCTACAGAGCAAGTGCCAGGACAGGTTCCAAAGATACACAGAGAAACCCTGCCTCGAAAAACAAAACAAAACAAAAAAGCTGAATGGCCAATAGCTAGGCAGGATTTTCAGAGCAGAGAGAACACTGGGAAGAAGAAAGGAAGAGTCAGGAGAGTTCAAGGATACGGAGAGAAGCAAGATAAACATGCCACACTGAAAGAAGGTACCACCATATGGCAGAGAGATATGGGTTAATTTAAGTTGTAAGAGCTAGTTAGTGCTGGGCAGTGGTGATGCACGCCTTTAATCCCAGCACTTCGGAGGCAGAGGCAGGTGGATCTCTGTGAGTTGAAGGCCAGTCTGGTCTACAGCATGAGTTCCAGGACAGGCTCCAAAGCTACACAGAGAAACCCTGCCTTGAAAAATAAAACAAAATCAAAAACAACAAAAAATAACTAGTTAGTGTAAAACTTGTAACTCCAGATTACAACAGCTCTGGAAAAATACAAACACATAGATAGCTGCCATTTTTGGTTGAGGTCAAAACAGAAACCTCAGTGCCATCTTTGGTAAGAGTACTCATGTGCGCTGGCCCTACCAAGGAGACATCCCCCTCCAGTATACTTAGGTTCACTAAAATGTTCCTTCTAATCTTCTTGCCTCTACTGACTTTGGTAAACTGTAACTGATTGGGCAAACTGTATGTCCGAATTTATCTTGTCTAATTTAGATACACCTGACAGATAATGGTACCCTGATTCTCATGTGCCTTTACAGATCTGAGAGTATTTAATAAAAAGCCTCTTATGATAGACATGTCAGCTCCTGCAACATCCTATAGCCCCTCCAAGAAGACGCATGTTTGCAGAAGACCTTCCTCTTGGAGAATTGCCTTTGGGTATGGCAAAGCCACCCACACAGCAAAAGTTGCCTTTGACCTCATCAGCTGCCTAAAATGGATGGCACTACACTGGGGGGGGTCAATCGTCTCATCCTGCTCAGACAGGTAGACTGAACCCTACCCCCACAGGGAAATCTGTCAGGTCTCCTGGGCTCAGCAGCCAAAGGCAAGTATACTGTTTCTAAGACCGGTGTTCACTAAAGACCACAAAGAGACTTGGGATTGATTGTCTGGGTAGCTGAAAGTTCTCTCACTTCTCATTTACTTATCCCTCTCAGATCTGTCTGATGGCATTTGATGACTTTGGGTACTGGTAACTCATTACTTCATTTGTTAAGCTTCCTGCTAAAAATACAGACAGGTGTGCCTCTTTCACAGGCTTCATAGTCCAGGATTAATAGGTTTCAGACGTATCTTCAAAGATTCTGAGTTTCCAATTCCCTTTGTCTTCTAAAATGCTCATACCGTTTAGCCTAAAGCCATAGCCTTTTGCTATGACACCAATTTGTGAATCTGTCCCAGCTGTCTTACAGATACCTGCAGGTTCCTGGGAAAAGTTCTGCTGCNGCTAAAAATACAGACAGGTGTGCCTCTTTCACAGGCTTCATAGTCCAGGATTAATAGGTTTCAGACGTATCTTCAAAGATTCTGAGTTTCCAATTCCCTTTGTCTTCTAAAATGCTCATACCGTTTAGCCTAAAGCCATAGCCTTTTGCTATGACACCAATTTGTGAATCTGTCCCAGCTGTCTTACAGATACCTGCAGGTTCCTGGGAAAAGTTCTGCTGCTGTATCCAAAAATCTGGTCTGGTGAAAACTAACGGTCTCCAGAGCTCATTTTGACCCCACCCATTTTCGAGAATACAAGTCACTCCTGTTGTCTGGATCAAGACCAACTTATAGACGGCCCTCCAGATAATGACAGCACCTGTGCCAGCTCCTGGGACCTTCACCACTGGTACCACCTCTCCAGGCTCAAATGGGCACCTACTCAGCAACTACAATCTGGTTTTAAAGGGCATATCTGCTCTCATGTCTCACTCATTCACCCATGCCTCCCCTGTACAACCAGGGTACATCTTCGTCCTATTCTTTCTGGCAGTTAATCACCCGTCCCATGACTAACCCCATTCATAGAGCCAATAATAAGAATCTATTTTTCTCCTAGCAACCTGCCTTCTCATCTCCCTCAAGGAACAGATACCCGAGTTCTCTAGAATGTCAGTTAACTGGATGCCTCTCCACCCATACTTCCCGCTGAGCATGAGCCCACCAACTCCCAACTCTCCCCTCCCCCATGCCCACAGAAAGTAGCCAGACTTGGGCTGACGCCCCTAAACCCAAAGAGTCTGGAATTTTTGGGTTAAAGCCTCACCCCAACTCCTGGTATCCATATATCCAAGAAGTCTGAAATGTTCAGGTGGAAGTTTCATCCCAAGCCCCTCCCCTGGGATTTGCCTCAGTCCAGACTCTATCAAATGATGACCTCTCCCCAGAGATACTCAAGACCACTCCCAAAGGATATTTAAACTGCCCCCCAGGAAACAATCCCGTGGTTTTCCAGTCTTCCTTCCCAGTCTCCTCCTGGGGGTGCTGGAAAGCCATCCGGGGAGCATTTGTATTCATTAAACCTGGGCTTTTTCTAATTTGGTTTGATTTGGTCTGATTCTAATTATTGCATCAGCAGAGAGGCTGATGGGGTGCAGAAACCTTTCATCTGGAGGTCCCACCGCAGGGTGTTTTGTTCTCCCACTGGCCCTGGGCCACGTGTTGGGAACACACCCTTCTCCCCACACCTGCTCTCCGCCAGGCTAAGATCCGCTTTATCAGGGTAAGTTGTCTCTCCAAGCCCACGGTTTTACACGATTTTCGAGCTGCCCTGCAAAAGATGCCACCGCACCAGGTTCCCAACCTGTTACTGGGACAAGGACTTGCCTTGTCCTGTGGGATCCCTTTTTCAGAAGAGACTGTGTTCAAAGGAATTTTTCTCACACCTCTCTATTTTTTTTTACCCCAAACCTACCACAGTGGATGCATTGCGCTAGGCTTCAGGTCCAGAATAGATTTGCAAAATGGACACCTACAATTGGAGGCCTGATCCCCAAACGCCCTTGGACTGCCTTTTACAAAATCTTTTCAAATTGGGGCTGTCTGACATCATACGTCCCTTAATGCCTAAAATTTTTTTTCCGGCATGGGAACAAGTAAACAAAACCCCGTATACCCATGGTTTCTGGATGTTATGCTCCTGCCCTTCCCTCAGTGGCCAGTGTTCTCACAAGCACAGGCCTGCTAGAGACATTGGCTGCTCCCTCCCCCAGCCCCCCCTTGCCTTCCAGTACCAAGCACAGTTAATTGTTCAGCAATCTCAGGCACATTTTTAACCTCCAGTTGAATTCCCCAATGTGGAATCCAAGGGATATGGGTGGGGATACATGACAGTACACAATTTACTATTAAGATATTCATGTCAATGGTACATGCCTAAAATGCTAGCTTCAGGAAGTTGAGACAGGATTAGTTTGAGGTCAATCTGGACTATGAGATCCTATCTCAAAAACCAGAAGCTGAAGAGTGGCTCATTGGTTAAGAGCACTTGTTCTTGCAGAGGACTGGGTTTCGGTTTCCAGCACCCATATGCACAACTAACTCCAGTTTCAGATCTGACACTCTTTTCTGACCTCCAACACCAGGCACACATGTACTACACATTCATACATTTCAATAAAACATTCATACACATAAATGTAAAACAAGAGTATCTATCATATAAAGTATCAATCATGGATTTCATACATTTGTTAAATCACTTGATAAAGTCATCTGATCATAGAACAGATGTATAATTTTAATCCCCTATAAACAAAAATAAGCATGTCAATTGTGGAATAAGTATTTAAATTTACCTAATTAGCTAAAAATACTAAGACCATTTTTAGACAGCCTCAAACTGATGGTAAGAGCTGAGATTACCCAACATGTCTCACACAATCTTCATTATTTCAGTCTTTAAATTTGTATACCACTTTCACAATGGCTACTTTGTTTCAGACAGGAGAAAGGGGCTGTACAGATCAGAGAACACACCCAGGCCATCAATGACCATCTGGGCACAGCATTTTCTCTTCACCCACTAAACCACCTCACTTGTGTGCATGTGTTTGCACATATGTGCAACAAGGCAATCAGAGCACAACCTGTAGGAGTTGATGTCACCTTTTACCAAGTGGATCCCAGGGATCGAGCTCAGGTTGGCAGGCTCAGGGCAAGTACCATTATCTATTGAGCCATTTCACCAGCCCAGACCCTAAACTTAAAATGTGCATAGATTTGTCTGTTGTTTTTTTAACTGTTTGATTTTACCAATAGACTCAGGAGCCAGATGCTGGCGTGAAAGCCTGCTAGCTCTGGGAGGCAGAGAAGGCAGCAAGCTGACCTTCCTCCTCCACTGACATCCCAGAAAAAGACCTTTCTCAAGATTCCTCTAACTCAATGTCCTTTCCTTCCTATGTGTCTCTCTATCCATCCTTCTGATTCCGTCTTACCTTCTAAGGTATTTTCTTGTTCATTTCCTGTCAACTGGTTGCTTGCTCAGCCTCTTGACACATGGTTGACTTTAATCCTGTTTACAATAAGCAAGTTTTTTTGTGTGGATTGAACCACACAATTAGATTTTTAACAGTAACACAATCTTATGGTTAACAGTGTGATCAAATATTGTGCAAAATTGCCTACATGTCTGTGTACCAGAAACATGCAATGTGAGCTGCCATCTGGGTGCTAGGAATGGAATCTTGTCCTCTAGAAGATAAACCTGTACTGTCTGGGCCATCTCTCCAGCCCCAATAATCCTCTAGAAACTAATGATCCTTGCAGAAAATTTGTTTATCTATGTGTACATAATTATGAAGACCAGAGGACAGTCTGGGGTGTCACACAGGCACTGTCCATCTTCTTTGAGAGAGTGCCCTTCACTGGTCTAAAATTTAGAATAGGTGGGGCTAGCTGAAGAGCCTTTCGGGATCCACTTATCTCTAACCCCCCCCCCGAATTCAAAGAAATCTGCCTGCATCTGCCTCCAATGTTGGCACTAAAGGTGTTCACATCTTAACTTTTTTGAATTCAGGGCCTCATGTTTATATATGTATGTGCTTTACAAATCTAACCATCTCCCTAGTTCCCAGAAAATTTAATAAAAAGAATGTTAAGACCTACATGTGCCAGGCTAGAGGTAGCACACGCCTTCAATCCCAGCAATTGAGAGGCAGAGACAGGCTGATTTCAGTGAGTTCTACAAAGCAGTCTAGAAAGCGAGTTCCAGGATACCCAGGGCTGTTGTTACACAGAGACCCTGCCTCAGAAACAAAATAACTCATGTGTTTGAATGCTTGGCCTATAGAGGAGCTTTGAGGTCTCCTATGCTCAAGTTACGAACAGTGTGGGGACACAGTTCACTTCCTATTGCCTGCACATCAAGATGTAGAATTCTCAGTTCCTTCTCCAGCACTATGTCTGTCTGCCACCATAATAATGGACTAAACCTCTGAAACTGTAAGCCAGCCCAATGAAATGTTTTCCTTTGTAAGAGCTGCTGTGAGCATGGTGTCTCTGCAAAGCAATGGAAACCCTAAGAGAGCCTCTAATATCCTCCGAGTGGTTTAGTGTTAATAAGCATCACAAAGCTAAATTTAACCAATTAAACAAAACTTCTAAATTGGATGTGGTGACTCAAGCTTGTAATCCCAACCCTTGACAGATGATCCTAATGATCAGGAGTTCAAAGTCAGGATTGGAGAAATGACTCACTGGTTAAGAGCACTGCTGCTCTTCCAGAGGTCCTGAATTTAATTCCCATCACCCACATAGCAGCTCATAAACTGATGCCCTTTTGTGGTCTGCAGGCATACACCCAAAGTTCCTGTATATATAAAAAATAAATCAAAATGTTAAGTCTATGTATATAACCTTATATAAAATAATATCCATATATAAATAAAATAAGGAGCTCAAGGTCAGTTTTAGTTTGACAGAAAGTTCAAGACCAGGGGCTGTTTAGAAGGCTCAGCAGTTCAGAGTGCTGGCTGCTTTTCCAAAGGTCCTAAAATTCAGTTCCCACATGCCATTGTCACAACCATCTATAATGGGATCTGATGCTCTGCTCCGCAGGTATACATGCAAACAGAGCACTCACACATAAAATACATCTTTAAGGCTGGACAAGGTGGAACACACCTTTAATCCCTTAATTCAGCAGGGAGAGAAATATAGAAATACAGTTTCAGGCCAGCCTTGTCTACAGAGTTAAACCCTGAACAGCCAGAGCTACAGAGAAAACCTGTCTCAAAACCAAACAAAAGACAAAAAATTTCAAGACCTATCTCCAAAAGTAAAAAACCCAAGTTCAGTTTCTACCATACACATCAGGCAGCTGATAACCACCCTTACTCCAGAGCGAGTTCCAGGATAGACTCCAAAGCTACACAAAGAAACCCTGGCTCGAAAAACAAAATAAATAAGTAAATAGAGTGAACGAAAACATAAAAATTCTTACTAACTGAAAATTATTCTGCTATCAAAATAGATCTTTCTCTTTTGTTAAGACTCCTTATGAGGCCTGGCATGGGGGCACACCCTTTGATCTCATCACTTGGGAGGCAGAGGCAGGCAGATCCCTGTGAGTTACAGACCAGCCCAGTCTATAAAGTGAACAAAACTTTATAAACATTAGACAAAGAAGTTATTGGTTGGCGCACTGCACAAATAAAGGCTTCTACACTGCTCAAACGAAAATCTACTGGACATCTGAGTTCATTTCTGGAGAATCTAAGGTTATATTCTATTGATAACTTTTCAAAAATGCATTAATAACAAAAATCAATGTTTTTTTGTGTAGCCCTGGTTGTCTTGGAAATCACAGATCTGCCTTTCTCTGCCTCCTGAGTGCTGAGACCAAAGGCATGTGCCACCACAGGCAAGCAAAATAAATTAATTAATTAAATAAAAGGGTTTTTTCTTTCGCTTTTACCAGTAAGGTTGGTTCCAGAGTAAAACTAATGAAAGTGAATTTTACATCCGATCCCAAAAGGATTCTGTTGAAATACCAAGAGTTTATTTCATCTCAAAAGGGGCACCATATAATGG
>LOJH01051432.1:8196-20711 GCA_001685095.1 Ellobius talpinus
ATTTTTAGAGTGGCTTAGAAGTTATGGCACAACTATTCCAGCAATTGCTGTCTCTAGATATAAAGTCTAAGAGCCCAGTAACATCTCAGTCTATGAGACTGGATGACTCTGATGGTCTTCATTATACACTGGCATTCTGAAGAAGCAGAAGAATGACTTGCAAGCTAGACCGAAAGCAGGTAGGTAAAAAAGCAAGAGTTTACTTTTCCCAAGTTCTTCATATAGACTGTCACCAGAAGGTTATTTATGGAGGTGAAACTTCTCACCTCTAAAGATCCATATTCAAGCACTGCTTTCCACCTCAAAATGTCTGGATTGAAGGTGGGTCTTCCCCTTTCAAATGATTTAATTAAGAAAAATCCCTTACTGGTATATCTAGCTGCTTGGATTTTTAGCTAATTCCAGATAGAGTCAAGTTGAGAACAATGAACAGCAATTACAATGCTTCTTCCAGAAAACATAGGTTATTCGATGAAAATTGAAGTCAAAGACATGTTGAATACAAGTGGCAAGTATTGAGTAATGGGCAAGAGAGAACTTCAGAATTGCATGAACTCTTGGAATGCAGACCATAACTACTTCCCTCCTCCTCCTCTCCCTTCCACCTTCCCTTCTACCCTCTCCACACACACTCCCAATTTTCTTGGAAGATCTTGTCTATTTCCACTTCCCAGGGCATTTAGGTATGTTTCTCTTAGGGTTTTTCTTGTTACTTAGCTCCTCTGGGGTCGTGGACTATAGGTTTCTTATTCTTTGCTTTACAGCTAGTATTCACCTGTGATTGGTACACACCATGCTCATTTTTCTGGGTCTGGGTTACTTCACTCAGCAAGGTTTCTTCTCATTACATCCATTTGCATGCAAATTTCAAGATATCATTGTTTTTACCACTAAGTGGTATTCCATTGTGTAAATGTACCACATTTTCCTTATCCCTTATTCAGTTTAGGGACATTTAGGTTGTTTTCTGGTTATATGCTGTTATAAATAAAGTTGAACAAGTGACCTTGGGGTATGGTTGAGCATCTTTTGGGTATATGTCCAAGAGGTATTGCTGGGTCTTGTGGTAGTTTGAGCCCCAATTTTCTGAGAAAGCACCATACCGATTTGTCCAAGTTTGCATTCCCATCAGCAAAGGAGAAGTGTTTCCCTTACTCCACATCCTATCTAGCATTAGCTATCATTGGTGGTTTTGATCTCAACATTCTGAAAGTTGTAAGATGGTACTTCAGAATTGATGCAGAGCATCTCAGAACAGATGCAGAGAACCAAAGCAGAGCACTGGGCTGATCTCCCAAAGTCCAGTCGAAGAGAGGGAGAAGGGAGAATATGAGCAAAGAGGTCAAGACCATGATGCGGATTCCCATTGAAACAGCTTACCTGACCTAATGGAAGCCTTTCAACTTTGGCTTAACAGCGAGGAAACCAGAATATGACCAAACTAGGCCCTCGGAATGTGCGTGCCAGTTGTATGACTGGGCAAACTGTGGGGCTACTGACAGACTAGGATTTGTCCCTACTGCTTGTTCTGGCTTTTTGAAGTCAATTCTCTCTAGAGGGATACCTTGCTCAGCCTAGATAGGGGGTGGAGGGCTTTGATCCTGTTTCAAACCTAAGTGCTAGACTTTGCTGACACCCCATGGGAAACTTTACCCTCTCTGAGGAGTGTATGGGTGTTGAGAGAGGCTTCTTATGCATTCCCAGCACCCCAGACCACAAAATAATCACACTGAAACTATATCATTTAAATCACTACTTGGCCAGTCACTTAAGTGTATTGCTAACTAGCTCTTATGTCTTTGGGTAACCCATTTCTGTTAATCTGTGTATCATCACGTGACTGTGGCTTACCAGCAAGTTTCCAGAGCTCTGTCCTTGGCAGAGGCTCCATGGCTTCTCACTGACTCTGCCTTCTTTCTCCCGGCATTCAGTTTTGTTAAGTTACATAGTTGTATAAAATTCTGAAAAATAAAGAAAAATTGTAATACAAATATTTTATGGGTTAGGAGGATTCTTGTCACACTGATATTACAGAGAATTATTAGTTCCTGATAATTGTATCCAGAGGGGAATTATTCTCTCATATATATATAGTATGGATTGCCCCATGCTTCAAAAGAAATCTCTACATACCTGCACATGTGCAAAGCTGTTTTGGTGTTTAACAGGTCACAAAGTAAACAAAATCTAAGCAAAATATATGAATGTATGGTGAGGGACATTGAGAGGTGGGAAGGTGAGGTTTATCTGGAGTAGAAGGAGGATAAGGTAGTGAGGGGAGCTACTGCAATCAGAATGTATATAGACACATACGATATTTTTGAAGACTAATTCAGTAAAAATCTTTTGGAAAATGATTGGACCAAATGGACAGACAAATCATTGAAATGTGATGTTGAGAAAATGAATTTTGAAGGCCATAGCAAAATTCAAGTCAATAAAATCAAACCAGTATGTTATTGTTGACAGTTATTTGCCTCAGTTACTGGTATCATTCATCTAGCATTATGGTCTCTATGACTGGAAATGCAAAGTTAACCTTTACTATAAATAATCTTCCTATTTTTTGTTAATAGCATTAAATTGGGACAATTAGATATTTATCTATTGTCTTAGTTTCTTGTTCATTGTTGATATAAACATGAATAAATGAATATAGGAAAAGGTAAAATTTCAGCTTCTAGTTCTAGTCCATCATGAAAAGAAGTGAGGTCAGGTATCTGGAGTATTGCTCCTCATGGCTTCCTCAGTCTATCTTCTTATAGCATCCAGGACCACCAGCCCAATTATGGCATCATCTACAATGAACTGAACTTTCCCCCACTGAAATATCAAGCAAGAAAATTCACCACCACCTATTTTCCCCAGGCTAATTTAATAGAGGTATTTACTTAACTTAGATTCCCTTTCAAAATGACTCTAGCTGTATCCCGTTTACATAAAAGTAGCGAACACACCTCTGATTGTTGACACTCCCACACCTTCCCTTCCAGAAAGATAGCTTAATCCTAAGAATTTCAGGGTTCAGTAGCTTCTCATTTATGGTACATGGCATTGCTAGCTGCAGGTAGTTTACTAAATTTCTAGTAAAAAGCATGATTTCCTTTCTGTTGAGTGGCCTAAATCCAATTAGACAGCTGCTAATACCATTATCACACAGTTAAGAATATCTTGCATGATGATCACATTTGTAGTTCATAAACATCACGATTGGGTTGGACTATTGCTTCCTCACCCTCTTCAGCTTGCAAAGTACATTCTGGTACTATGAAAACTAAATCAAAGGACGGGGACTTTCATGCTAGATCCAGCTCAAATCTGTGTCCTATGTCCTAGCTATATAGTGTTTTCTAAATAAAAATTAGCCTTCACCCTCTAAGAGATTACAGTGTATCTTAAATGAGAACCTACTCCCACTGTTCTACTAAGTCACCATAATTCCTAGATACATTATAAAATGTAGTCTTTTACCAACAGATAAACATAGTTCTCACCCTTCATTAAAGAAACTTCTCTTTACAGTAAACAAAGACCATTACAGAAAACTTTAACAGACCAATGGAGAAAAGAATTCATCATGGTAAATCAAGTACCAATGAATATACCTACAACACAAAACCCTCCTGAAAATGTCAAGAAAACATGGGGTAAGAGAGGTTTGAAATATTGCTTTTTTGCCTCCCTCTGGCTTAACTTAACTTCATCTTTTTCTTTCATTTTCTTATTAAGAATTTTTAACACAATATTTTCTCATTTTTCATATCTATCCCTGTTCCCACTCCCTTCCCTCCTCCAGCTTCCTCCACTTTCCCCCCACCTCTCCTCCTCATCCACTCCTCGGAAAGGATAAGGCTTCCCATAGGAAGTCAATAAAGTCTGACACCTAATTCTAGGCAAGACCAAGGCCCTCCCCTGCCATATCTAGGCTGAGCAAGCTATCTCTCCAAAAAGAATGTGCTCCTAGATGCCGGTTCAAGCACTAGGGATAAATTCTGGTCCCACTGCCAGTGACCCCACAGATTCTCCAAGCCTCACAACTGTCCCCTATGCATATACTAAATTTGGAATGATCCGGAGAAGAATAGCATAATCCCTGCACAAGAATGAAAGATTGTTAAAAGCCAGAATACCAGAGAGTCAGTAATGGTTGACTAAACAAGACCTGCATAGTGGCAATATAAGTAGGTAGACATGCTAAGGGAAAATCACCTGGAGTTCCCTGGAGACAAAAATTACTGACAGTTAATGACTGTTGAGAGAGTTATAATTGGGTGGATTATCCTTCTACTTGGTTATCAAATACAAAAATAGGTTATCAAATATAAATACACATAATAAAATGCACTCAGCAAGCTATCCATAATATGTATGCATATATAATATATACATATCTATCATCTATCTTTACCAATAATAATCAAAGTTAAAGAGACCATCAGTTGCATAGGGAACCTGGGTAACGGGAGTTATCTGAGTCATGGAACATTGAAAGAATTGAATAAAACAAGGTGAAGCCTTGGTTGTGTAATTTTAGTTTAATGAAAAATAGTCTAAAAAACCTAAATCAAATGAAAAAAGTATACTGTTTCCTGCTAATAGCTAGAAAGTAGAAATTTATCTATTCTACGATGTTTTATTTGTTAAACAACTGAATAATGAGTAAAATTCACATTCACTGAATCGACGGTCTTGTTGTGGAAAAAGTTTCAAAATAAAGCCCCTTGTGTAAGAACTCTGTTGAACTATGGAAATATCTTTCTGGGGTCAAATGACTCAAAATGGTTCTCAATATTCAATATTCTATGAATGCATCCAATCATCAGATGTATTTTTAAATAGAGAATTTAGATTCTATGGAACTGTTTGTTCCTTTTAGTTAATTTGATCTGTAGGAGTGATACTCAACATCTTTCCAGTTCAATGTATTTTCAGGTTGCTTAAAGCTCCTGATAACCTTAATCATATACGTAAAATGGAACTTCAAATTACTCTGCTTATGCTCATCAAATCTGGAGTCAGAGAGGGAGAGAGAGAGAGAGAATAAAACAGTATACTTTGACTTCTACTTGCTCATTTTTTTGTAATTTGACAATTTTATTACCATATATTTACTAAAACGATATTGTCATTGTTTACCAGCAATACATGACTTAAAAATCGATGATATTCTCTAAAGGTTTGAAGGTAGGCATCCCTCTTTAAGGATTAGGACCCATCCACATCTGATTATCTGGCAACTAACTTGATTAATTGTAAATGTGATTCAGTCTCTTCTTGACTAACTAGATCAAGTGGCTAGTTTGCATTTCCTCATCACAAGCAAAAACATTTTAACATGTAATTTATTTCACACTGGTGAGACAGTAGGAATAGTGAAATGAGAATTCTGAAATAGCAAAAATAAAGGTGTCCCCCCACTGGTAGTTTACATTCTGGAGGGAGAATGAAAACAAAATATTGCTGGTTTCAGTGTTATATAGTGTATTTGAAATGACAGTAGCCCACACAGTGCTGCAGAGTGCAGAAGAGGATCATTTAAATCACCAAGGTATTTTTAGAGAATACCAAGAGCAGTCATGAGGTAAGACTTGAAGAAAGAACTATAAAGGTTAAAGAAAAATGTGAGGCCGGCACTTTTGTCAAAGGAAACTGTATGACTAAAAGAACAGAACTCTGAAATAATATATTGTATGAGGCACTTTGTAAGAAATGTGTGCTGTAAAATAACAAGAAATGAATTGGTATCTATAAAAGGGGCTCAATTCACCCGAACAACCAATGAATCATGCTTATGAATTCAGACTTAATCATTTAGGCAATAGGAAGCAATTGGACACTTGAAGGTGTGGAATAAGTGGCCCGGAAAAATTCTGACTTCAGAGAAGTCTCTGTAGCAAAGAGACTTGCTTCAGTGTGTGGGCTTAGTAAGTCATTGACTGAAAAATATTAAGAACTTTGCTACCCACCAACTTTAGATTTCTTTTTTAGAAAGACATAGTACATTGAAGCACAGTAGATTTTTAGATTTGTAGTCTGATAGAAAATCTTGATCGTTAAAATGGTGGAATTAACAGGGTACATAAAAATTATAAGGTAGTCAGAATTCCAAAAGTGAAATGGTGGGTTTGAAATTTCCAAATGTGTGGATGGGCACTTGTGAGTAACCTGTCAGACCACCATGTGGATATTTTAGATTTAAGTTTCACCATGTGCTTATGAAGTCACTCTCTAGGCAGACTAAGGGATAGCTCAGAACACTTATGGATGAGTGGGTTAAGTCTACCATGCCTCAAGAGCAAAGATAAAATGAAGGGACTGATAAAATTGGGACAGAAAAAAAAATCCAGGCAAAAGGCTCATAAGCAAATATCTTGCTTTTTTCCTTTCATGTGTATGAGTGTTTTGCCTGCATGTGTGTATGTGTATCATATGCAAGTCTTGTGCCCTTGGAGATCAGAAAGGTGCATCAGATCCCTTGTAACTGGAATTTAGAATGCTTATTAACCACTTTGTGAGTTCTGAAAGTAAAAATCAGATCTCCTACAAGAGCAGTGAGTACCCTTAAGTGATGAGACACATTACCAGCATCAGATATTTTCTCCTATCAAGCAAAATTGTATGCACTCCATACTGGAATGGGATAAATGCGATGTTCAAAGGACACAGGCACATAGGGGAACAGCAACTGGCCTCTTAATAGGGCCACTTTCATTTTTTTGGAAAAATAGCTGAGATGAAAAGGACTATTCAGGGGCAAAGAAGAAAATAAAATGCCCAACCAAAAGCCCCACCGCCCAATTCAGAAATTCTCTCTTATAGGAAAGAACTCTACCAATTTCCTTTCTTCAAACTGTTACCTTTACTTTTTCCACATTTTTGGCTTGTGTCTTTCTTGTCATTTCCTGCCTTACATATTTCTTCAATATCCAATTCTTTTCCTTTTCTCAGGAACCAACTAAGTTGTCACCAACATCCCATAACACGAGGGCTCTAGGAAATTAATAATTCTGAATTTGAAGGTGATCCTAGGAAGTGCTGAAGATGAGAACAGGACCTGAGAAGAGACTGTCCTCTACTATTTTTCTTCACATTGAAATGGTACTGATGTTGAGTACCATGTCTGGGGAAATCAAATCTTGATAGATACTGGAAGTTTCCTCCCAGGATTTATACAAGGAGTAGTTAGCTGCCAGGGAGGAGCCTGAACCAGCCACACAGTCTTGTTTAGATTCTTCAGACCTATCACCACTCTGCAGGCTGCAGGCTGTACAGACAGCTGCAGGATTACGATTCTGTGTAACTCACAGGTGTTTTGGGGGGCTTTGGGATGCAGCTGTTTTGAGTCATTTGTGGGTCTATAAGTAACTCTCCTCATCCATGCTACTCTTAGTAATCCCAAAGAAAACACATGGCTTTTCAAAGAGAGACTTCAGTGCCATCATTACTTTGGTCTGTCATGAGTTCCCTTTCTTGGGTATGTATAAGGGTGTTGTACCCCCACCCCCGGGTAAAGTTGCTCTCACAAATGATAGGAAAAAGAATTTCCTTCCCTTAATAATCTCTTGTGCATTTAAAACACTTAATACTGGTTTTACAATGGCACACAAAGCAATGACCATTTTTGTTCGGAATCACAATAATATATTGAAGGAACATGTTAAGATAGCGCTTATATGAAAAGACTCGTATCTTCAGTGCCTAAGATAGCGCTTATGTGAAAAGACTTGTATCTTCAGTGCCTAAGATAGCCCTTATGTGAAAAGACTCCTCGTATCTTCAGTGCCTAAGATAGCGCTTATGTGAAAAGACTCATATCTTCAGTGCCTAAGATAGCGCTTATGTGAAAAGACTCGATCTTCAGTGCCTTATTCTTACCCAAGTCCTCTGAGGTGCAAATCTGAGGAATAATAAGAACAAGAATCTTCCTTTGTCCAGGCTGGTTATTTATTTGAGTTTCTTTGCACACATTGTTGCACAAACCGACGTTCAGGGAAAGGGTTTTTGTTGTTGGTATTTGTTTGTTTTTGAGATTTTGTTTGTAGATATAAGGGAGAAAGGAGGCAGAGGGACGAGTCCAAGCTGAACATGGCTGGCAGACTAAACCTGACCATGAGAGGAGAGAGAGGGAGGCGCAGTGGGAGAGGACCTGCTGACCAAGAGTCGAAGTACAAACTGTGTTTGATTGGTTGCTTCACGTTGATTTTAGTTTTGTGAGACCCTATTCTTTGTGGTGATTATCACTAAAGTCGCGTACAGTGGGATATATTGATTTTCATAAGGAAAAATGTAGTGCCATTACTCAAAGAAGAGTAGAATGATGCTAAATGACTCAAACACCAAAGATAACTATGGAGCCCTCAGAAAGAGTTACACAGTACTTAAACATCACAGGGCGATGCCCTCATTTCTGAGGAAACCTTTCCATTATTGAGTATTAGTTCCAGATTTGCTATTACATCCTAAGTGGAAAAGTTTTGACTACTAGAATTAATTGTGTCTGAGGAGTAGAATCATATGATGAGCTTTATAATACGGCAGGTCACTGACCAGGATTGTAGTACACTCAGCAAATACATGCTACTTTTTTTTTAGTTCATTGATGAAAATAGCTTTCATGTTTTTGAAGATGATAGGATCTCTGAGCACATATGTTATAAGGAGAGGACCTACTGCACTGGGTTGTGATTTGACCCCCCCACTAAATAAAAAAACAAATAAAAATGCAGCAATATTGAATAATTGAATAAAAAGACCTTTTGGATCCATGTCTATATCATGCATAATAAATAATAATGTAAGCAAATTGAAGTAAGATGGAATCTGGGGACCTTTTACAGCAACATGCCCATTTTAAACAACATGTAGAATAAGGATTTGAAACATGCTAAATATTGTCCCGAAAACTATAATTTGACATTTTGAATTTCTGATTAAAAATATAGATTTACTTATATAATTCTCATAGAAATACTGCCAAAATATACCTGACTGTGTAATGAGAGCTCTAATCCCCTCTAAAAGTGGTATCATGTTTTCATTGTGAGAGTCACCTCCAAATAATGTGTGGATGTTTTAGTAAATAAAAATGTGTCTCTATGTGGTTTATAAAACTTGAAAAAAAATATTGGTTACTTTCAATGAGTACAACATAAATTGAGGAAAAAATGTAAGGCTTGAATTATTGTATGGGGAAAATAATTCATTGGAAACACTAAGTATTCATGGTTAAATAGTTCTTTACATGTTTCTCAAAAATAGTGTGAACTTTATCCTGATAGCAGAATAAGCCATGTGCAAATAAGTCTGTGTAGGGTGTGTGTGTGGTGTGTGTGTGTGTATGTGTGTGTGCATCTGTGGTGTACATGTGTATAATTTTATATTGTGTTCATGTATATGTATATTTATAAAATATATATGTTTGTAGGTATACATATACATATCTATAAGCTATAGGTATGTTTACATGCACATACACAAATAATATAAAGATATTTTGGTTCATTATTCTGACCCCAACATTCTTGTCTCTTGTGTCTCCCTCCTGACAGACATCTCTTATTTAGTGTTGTCCCTAAACTCAGCAGAGAAGGGAATTTGAAAGCAAGCACATTTGGGGTACTGAATCAAAAGCATACCACTTTCTTTTATTTGGTGGTTGTCCTCATTTGTATAAGGGAAGAGAAGGTGAGAAGGATATTGTAACTGCTAAAGGAAAGTGCCCTAACATTCCCTTAACCACAGATTCTGGAAAAGTAATCCTTTTAAAGGCCATTGCTGTGTTGAACTCTGTTTCACACTTCTGTACTTGGACATGGAGTATCTGTTTCCTAGCAACAGTCCTCAGTTTTATGTCACTTGACTAGTTCTCAATTTAATGACCTCCACTGAGGCTTCTGCTTCAGACAATTTGAGACAAGGTTTTGGAATGGGAAGACACAGTTAATCTTCTTTTGTCCTTTGTGGATGCACTTACACAATAAAATCACCATCTTCTTGGTAAGTCTGGTTAGATTCAAGAAAGGGCCTAGGGGAATCTTGCTCTTTTTACAGCTCACTCTTCTTACCAATTTTGCTTCCGATTTCTCAGTTTTGCTTACACTAACAAGCATTTTCTTAATAATACAGGTCTGTCATCCATACCTTGCTCTTTCTCAGCTATTACACTCTCAGCCATCATTGAATCTGGGCCACAGACACAAATTTGACTTATTGCTATGAGAGTCTATGGCTCCTAAATTTATCTTTATTATATCATATAGATGTTTCTATCAAAAGGGAAAAGTGCTGACAACCTACTTCCTAAGCATGGATTTTCCAGCTCAGGTGCTGGAATGCACAGTGCTCTTAGAGCTGTGAATAATGCTGTACAGATAACAAGTTGCATTTTTTTGGTAACAAGGATCGCTGCTTCTTCACTTTATTATTATATTTTTGTCTCTCAAACTACTTATGCCTACACAGGTCTATACCTAGAATCTGCCACTTGGTCATGACAGTTTTCAGTAATATATCTTATTAGGATATATATCAATGGAAAATAATTAGCCTTAATTATCAAAGCAATATTGTTCATTACCACTGGGTTTTATATTTCAACTGCTATAACAAACTATCATGAATGTATTAGAGCTTATAAATAGCAAATACATATGTCTTGCTTTCTGGGAGCCTGGAGCTCCAGCTTGCTCAGTGGCCAATGAAAGCTGAGTCGTGAAAAACAGTCAGTGACTTCCCACTTTGCCTTGTTCACCTTCTTTATAACATCGGTAGTCTCTTGACACATCTTACGCTCTAATATTTTTCTACACTAAATTTCCCAAGGTAATCACCCAACAAAGCTGTTCTAAAGTTACAACTCATGGGTTATGAAAAGGCATAAAGATTGAAACCATAAAAAATTCACCATTCTACATGTTTATTAAGTATATTTGAGTTTTAACATGTGTGTGTGTGTTTACAATTACTACATATTTCAAGATGCTCAGTTTTTCTTTATTTTTATTTTTTCAGGTATATGTTAAGTATTTGTAAGATGAAATAAAATATAATTAAGGAATGACAGAGAACATTTCCAAAGCATATCACCAGAAAACAGTATTAATACTAATTCAAAACTTATGCTCTGTAGCAAGGACCACAGAACACGTAGTGTGTATTTGCTTACAGGAGGACATTATCTATCGAGTCCTTGGTAAGAAGGCTACAATCCATGTAACCACAGAGGTTAGGAATAAAGTAAGATACAAGTAATACTGGAAGAACCTCTCTAGGAAGGGGAATTAGACTAGAGAGTTAAGGATGGGCAGGGTGGGGTTACTGGAACAGGAGGATCAAACAGTGAAGGGAGTGGAAGTGAGGGTAAGGGAGTGGATACAGAGAAGGGCAGCTTAAACTACATGCCACCTGAACGGCCATATGGAAACCTAATACAAAAGAAGATTCCTAAAATATCAACTTTTGGGGAATATTATTTTAAGGTGTGTGGGTTTTGTTTATCCTGCATTTAATTCTGTGAAGCTGAGTTACTGTGTCTGTGCAAAACACCTGATGGTCCTAAAGAGCTGAATAGCCAATAGCAAAGCAGGAACAAGGATAGGCGGGGCTGGCAGGCAAAGAGTATAAATAGAAGGAGATATCAGGAGAGGAGGAGCAAGGAGAGAAGAAGAGAGGGGGAGAACATCATGGACCAGTCACCCAGCTACTCAGTCACCCAGCCACACAGTCACCCAGCCACACAGTCATCCAAGGAGAAGGAAGTAAAGAAGGTATACAGAAATAGAGAAAGATAAAACCCCAGAGGAAAAAGGTAGTCTGGATGATTTAGGTTAAGAAAAGCTGACAAGAAACAAGCCAAGCTAAGACTGGTCATTCAAAACTAAAAATAAGCCTCTGTGTGTGATGTATTTGGGAACTGGGTGGTGCCCTCCCTAAAAAAGACAAAAGAGTAAAACATCATGAAGCAATAAACATATATGAAGGCATGTAAATGGAAGCAGTAAACAGCAGTGCAGACAAAACCTCATCTGAACCTCTCTTATCACCAAATGCAGCCTACTGTTCCAGGAATGGAATAGGTTGTATACAACAGAGTTGTTGGCCAGCTCTAAAAGTTGACACATGGCCCAGTAGCTACACAACCCATTGAACACAAAGAAGTCAAGTTGGTGCCTACATACATGCTTCATGCCTATGGACTAGAGTTCATGGTTCTGAAGGTACTCGACATGTTACCAACAAAAAGGGTAAACTCAACACAGCTAAAAAACTCTTCCATCTATTATGATTACCTGCCTGTAAGGTGCACTAGTATAAATGTGACACAAAGTTCTGAGTAAGCAACAAATATCTGATTGTGTTTAAGGCTTAGTCCATGAGATGGAACCCATCCATAACACTGCTTAGCTAGCCACGATCCTGAGACTAGATGGGTCAAGAACCTAGGAGCAAAAACCAATACCCTCCTCTGATGTAGGAGGGTCATCTGTCTATGTATTACTTTCATTGGTTAATAAAGA
>LOJH01051433.1:0-12515 GCA_001685095.1 Ellobius talpinus
TCAAAACAAAATCTAAACTAGCCTGAATAGCTCGGTGGTAGGGCGCTAGTCTAGCATGCATGAGGTTAGATTCTCAGCATCACAAAAATCAAAAATCTGGAAAGAAGAAAGGAAGGAGAAAGGGAAGAAAGGGAAGAGGGAGAAGGGAAGAAGGGAAGGGAGTATGGAGAGGGAGCAAAGAGAAGCACACAGATAGTCCTGGGAGGTTCTGCTCTCATAATCCCCCTCATTCTATTTTCCTGTACCTTCAACTCAAAATCTCCCCAGTCATCAGCTATTAAGTGTTTTACATTCTGTTTTACAAATATAAACAAATCTATGCATATATTTTTGACTTCTGCTTTTTATACAGGCAATAACAGGCACTTGGACTTTTTCGTTTGTTTTGTTTTAAGAGATGGTGTCACCCAGCAACCTAGGCTGACCTTGACCTCATGTCTGTCCTACCTTAGCCTCCCAAGGGTTGGGATTACAGGCATGAGCCATTACACTTGGCTTTGCTTCAACTTTTTAAAATTTGACGTGTATCTTGTTGTCAAACTCTCCATACTGGCTTGGCAGTGGCGGTGCACACTTTTTGTCCCAGTACTCAGGAGGCAGAGAAGGGCAGATCTTTATGAGTTTGAGGCCAGCCTGGTCTACAGAACAAGTTTCAGGACAGGAAAAATGACTGTAAGTCATCAGAAAAAGCATGAAGCACTTTTAAAAAATTAATAATTGGATGTTCTCAATCTTCCTATTAGGACAATAACAATGTAAGTCTCCTGTGGATTAGAACTGTAGCTATTCTGCCCTGGCAGAAAAATTCAAGGTCACTACAGGGTTCCTGCTTCTGAACTTATAGCCATTATCACTGTGAGACTTGGTTCGTTTTGAGACAGGTCTCATGTGTCCCAGGCTGGCCTCTATCTCATTATGTCGTCAAGGATAATGTTGAACACCTGATCTTCTTGTCCCAGCTTTCTACTTTTTAGGTCTATAGGCCTGTGCCACTATGTTGACTTCACTATAGAATATTCAAGAATCCCATCTTTCTTTCCCTCAAAACATCTAAGACAGACCCTCTACACTCCCAGCCCTTTGAGGAAGCTAGCACCCGTGAACAGTGTGGTACATTTATGCCATCCCTGCTGAGGCACACAGAACATTCTGGAAGAGGCTACATAAAGACTATAAGAGCTAGAAGATAGGGAGAATGCTTACAACATGGCGTCTTCTATGAATGATGTAGTTGTTGCGGTCATATGTAACTCCCAGTCAGGCATGGGTGGAAGAAGTACTTAGGGGGCCTCAGTCATCACTGCTGAACAATTCAGGAAGAACCCGAGTCATTGCCTTCGCTTGTGTGCCCACTAGTGACCTCGCCAGTTCGAATGGATAGTCCCAATCCAAGGGTCACACATATGGTCATGGTAAATGGAACACAGAACCAAACTGAAAGCCACGAACGTGAGAAAGAAAGGAGTGGAAGGCAGTGGAGATGATGGGTGTAGGCGGAATATTCCGTCCTGCCAGTCAGCTCCCAAATAACCACACAGACACTTGTTAACTGTGAATGTTTGGCTGATAGCTTAGGCTTCTTCTCATTAGCTCTTCTAACTTAAATTAACTACTTATATTAATTTACTTGCTGTCACATGGCTCATGGCTTGTTACGCATCTTGTACACATCTTGCTTCCTCTGCATCTGCTGGTGACTAGGCCCCTCTTCATCCTAGAGAGCTCCCCCCTGCAAGTCCCACCTAACCTCTTCCTGCTTAGCTATTGGACATTTAGCTCTTTATTAAGCCAATGAGAGCAACACATCTTCACAGTGTACGAAAAGATAGTTCCACCTCAGATGGGCATGGGAGGCCAACAAGAAAGGGTAGAGGGAGGGGAGTCTTCAGAATGCCAGATGTACATGTGTGGAACTGTGAGAGAATAAAGTTCATTCAAAAAAAGAAGAGAAACATTAAAACAGATCCTAACAGACTAACCCAATGCCAAGAGTGTACTCAACAGCTTCTTATATTTGAATGTAAACGTGAGAAGGTGTTATGGTTTGAATGAGAAATATCCCTTGTAGGCGCCCATCTTCAAACCCTTGGTTCCCAGTTGATGACGCTGTTTGGGGAAGCCATGGAACTCTTAGGCGCTGTGGCCTCCCTGGAGGACACATGTCACTGGCATGGGATTTGAGAGTTTATAACCTTGCCCAGCTTCTGGTTTACATTTTCTGTTTTGTGTCTGTGACTGAGGACAATCTCTCAGCTTCCTGCACATGTCGCTACGTCCGCCGATGCCTAGTATGTCTTCCCACCATGATGGACTCTCATCTCTCTGGAACGAGAAATCAAAATAAAACTACTTTTTCCATAAGTTGCTTTTGGTCATGTTTTACCACAGTAAGAGACAATTAACAAATACAGAGAGTAAACTAAACATCTAGAAAATGTACTTCAACTCAGCTATGATTATTCTGTTATAAAATTAATCATGGTAGCCAGGAGTGCTGGTGTTCCTGTAATTCCAGGACTTTGAGGGGCTGAGACAGGAGGCTGTTGAAAGTGCAAGATCAATTGGGACTACACAGTAAGATTCAGTCTAGTCTTGTATACAGAGTGGGAACGAATCTTCAAAAGGGGGACTAATACTAATGACTATTTCTTGGGAACGTTTATAAAATAGCAGAATAACGCTCCTTCTAGCAGCCACAGGTTATAAAACAAAAATCCCAGAGTTGGTGTGGGATACATTCCCCATGAGTAACTGACTTGGGGGAGGGATCCAAGAAACACTCAAACAACACAGCCTATTACCGTTGCTCTTTGTTGGCCACCAGAACTTGATGGAAAGACCTTTATTACATGCACTTTGGCCCCAGAACTTGGAGAAATCAAGTTTGTCCTCAGCATGAAGTTTCCTTCGTGCTGGGACTTTCTTGTACTAGAAGGTGCTTTGTGGGCTAATGGTGTGGGATATTGGCAACAGTCTTAGGCAACTGTGAACCCTGATAGCTACATTAATGACAAGCTTGGCAAAATACATTTATCGTTGCAACAGGGATATGACTGTTACAGATGTAAATCCAAGTCCCTCGTTCCAGCTAAGACACTGCTGATAGCTGCTGGCTGCTGTAGTCTAGTTGTTTTGTTTATTTGGTTTTTTTTAGGGATATGATCTCTGGTGGGTTGGCAATGCTCTGGTGGATGGTTCTATGCTTGTGTGTGGATGGGCAACCATAATGGGTTATTAAAAAAGAAAAGAAAATCAGGTTGAGAGGTGAATATGAGGGGGCAAACAAGAGGAGTTGAAACAGGGAAGTCAGGGAAAATATAATAGAAAACATTGTGTGTATGACTTGCTTAAAGGACAAACAATGTTATATAAAATATTATCTGATCCTTAGCTGAACTTCAAGCAAAAAAAAATCCAAGAAATGACATCCCAAAGAAGGCAAATAAAAAGGCAGTGAAACTAAAAAACACCACAGCTGAAAAGGGGGCTCTTCCTGGTTGGGGGGCAGCAAGAAGTGATGCTGCTTTTGGAGAGAGGGGAGATGCCAAGGTCTTCAACTACAGCAGTTGCCTCGGCAAGAGAGAAAGACCCAGTGAGTCAACTGGTCCATTCACCTCTTCTGCTTGATGGAAAATTGAAGGCTCAGCCCACAGGTGCCATTCAGGTCAAAGGCTATCACAAGTCCTTGACCGTCCTTCCCTACTCACCCTTGGCCTCTCCATATACATTTGACACTTTGAGGGAGTGTGCCCATCCAAACAGACCTCCTCTCACGGTTTTTATTAAGCAGGATTTGGGTTATGATTACAGAAGGCTACCATTTTAGAAGTCTAAATCTATTTCCGAGAAATTGAAGCAGAGGAAAAGTCAAGGAAGATGATGATAGAATGCGTGTGTGTGCGTGCGCGTGTACACAAGTGTGTGTTGTGAGAGTGTGCGCTTGTGTGTGTGCATATATGTGTGTGCATGTATGTACATGTACGTGTGCGCGTGTGTGTGTTTCTAGAAGAAAGGAGATCTTTGAAAATTACAGAGGGAATTTTCTGGCAGCCAGAGCAAGTTAGGAGTCAGAGTGTGGCAGGGATTTTGAGATAAAATATGAAAAAGTAGAACAATTATCTAAGGAATTCATACACAGAAGGTCAGGGGTAAAACCATAACTGAAAAGGCTAAAGAGTCTTCTTCCTTTTTGTGAGTTCACTTTGAGCCTAAAATTTCTGACCTCCATGAATTAGCTTAGTAATCGAGTCTAGATGACTTCATGATAAATAGATCAGAGGATACATTGTAATCTACAACATTGTTTTTCTTCAAGATCCAGTGTTTTCTAGATATAATGTTCCTACAACCCTCGGTTTTTCTAGCCTCCCCCCATTCCCTGGCTCCTGGCTCCCTCTCTCCCTCCCTTCCATCCCTTCTGTTCCCTGCGTCACCAGGGTGAGGTAAACTCTTATCTTCGTTGAAGTCATCAATCCCTTTCATTCTTCAAATTGCAGCCCAAAGACCACGACTCTCCCTCCCACCCCCAACCTCTGTCCGCCTTCCCCGACACAGAACATAGCCTCTAGGGGTCAGAAGCCAGTGGCTTGTATCCCGTCACTTTTGCCTTAGTGCTGGTGTTGCTCTACGGAGGAGTCATGACACTCCACTTCACCCACTGTCCTACGGAGCCATGGAATCTGGGGATCCATCTGGGCCCCACATATCTCAGTGCCTCCCTTCCCCAGCCGCAGATGAACAGACATGGTGAGCAATGACAACTATCTTAAGAAATGGGTCCAGAAGCCTCAAGACTAGACTGTTTGGACGGAATGAATTTTTTTTTGCAGTATCAGTTTGTCTTTTTTATTGCCCTTCTCCACCTGCCCTCCTTTCTTCTGTGTGCTGCATGGTATGTGCGAGTTGCATGTGCTTAAGTGTGCACATGCCTATGACCCCTAACTAGCTAGGGAGTACTAGGGATCTATCTATCTGTCTCTCTCACCCAATGCCGTGGTGACATGTAACTATGCTCTATTTATTAATGTGGTTCTGGGGATTCGAACTCAGGTCCATATGCTTTCACAGCAAGTTCTTTAACCCACTAAGCCCTGCGTCTAGCCCTTCTGTTCCTACCTTCTGCCCAGGCGTATCTAAGGATGAGGAGGAGGGGAAACTGTGACCTGTTCATAGCACCTTGGTCTCGGTCACTTTGTGACCTCTCTCTTCTCTTCTTCCACAGCAGACATTTTCAGGAATGTATCCGAAGGATGTCTACACAAGACTGTTTTTAAGCCAGGAATTGAACCCTCAGCGTCACACGTGTCGGGTAAACACTAGAGTGTTTACCGCTGAGCTACCATCCATACAATATGATACTTGCTGAAAGCAAAATTTTATTTTGACAGTGCTTAAAACTTTTGGAGAAGGAATAAATTCACATGTCTTTAAGGTGGAAAATTTAATCATGCAACAAGAAAAATGTTTGAGGTTGATTAGAGTATATCTGATTTCCTGAAATCATACACCAGAAAGTACATTTGGAAATTAATTCTCTATTTAATTCCAAGCAATATGGTAAATGATTTATATAACCTTTCATTTATCATATGAATCAGGTAGCATTTATCCATCCTTTCTTCCTTCCTTTTCCCCTTCCTCTGTCTCTTTGAGACAGAGGTCTCCAATAGCCCAGGCTAGCCTTGAACTCCTATGTAGCTGAGGATGGCTTTGGACTTCTGTTTCCACTGCCCACTGATATCGCAGGCCTGTACCATGACTCTGGGTTTATTCCATTCTGGGGATCACACCTGGGGTTCTGAGAATGCTAGGCACGTTAGCAATTCTTGTTTTATATATACCCTGATACTCCAATTCTACAAGGGCAAGGAAACTGCCCAAACTTTCACACTGTACACACAGAGCCGGGTGGGAATCTCAGTTCTGCCTAGAGATCTTGGAGAGCCTGGTGGTTCGTGTGCTCTGCACAGGGCAGGATGAGCTTTCCTGCTTGCCTCCTGGCTGGCTTTAAAAATACTATTTTCCACAAATCATTCTTCAAAATCCTTTCTAAAGAAGTCATTGTTATTTTTCAGGGAATTCCACAGAGTTTGTGTATGTCATTCCCATAAAGATGTCCCTGAGATGAAACCCAGTGGCTAGGTCTATTTTCACTTTCAGCCTATGCAGGGTATACAAAATAAACAGCATATGGCAAGAAGTTAATGAGATTAGAAAAAAATATATAAGTTCACTTAAAATAGTCCATGGGATTTTCTACATGTGCTTTTGGCCTGGTTTCCAAAGAACGCAGGAGGTTTACTCTGCTTCAGAGAGGGTGGCTATTCTGCGCTGTTTCCTTTGGGGTCAGCCTCATGGAATCAGCCACAACTGTGAGGCTGTTTAGAAACACGTGTCAGGCTAGCTGCTTGCAGCCAGAGTCTTATGTGAGGTGCCTGAGTGCTGTGTTCAGAGTACTATGTGGCGGCACTGGCTGCGGTTGACAGTCTGTGGCCTTATCGTACTTCACTAACAAGAATAATAGGGAGTCTACTTGGTGCTGGAGCTGTGAGACCAGACATTGTAGTGAAAGGGGGCGCAGGCCTGCTTTTCGTCCCACCCGGCTCCCGCACGGCTAGCTTATACCCCGAAATGGCAGCCTCTGAATACATTCTCCTAAGAGGAAGATCGGGCCTTTTGGGAAACAACTTTTGTGTTTCCTAAGTAAAGAAAAACATAAGAATCCCATCTTTATTTTATCCTCCCTCATTTTGTTCAAGTACGTGTTGATGCAGATTCGTGTGTGTGTGTGTGTGTGTACCCCCCATATTTGTATAAATTAGAGGTCAGCCATGGATGTTATTCCTCAGGAGTTGACCACCTTGTTCTTGGCCTAGAGCTCACTGACCAAGTGTGGCAGCTGCACCAGGAAGCAACTGGCCTCTTTGATTTCACCTTGTTTTAAAATGGGGGTGGGGGTGAGGGACAGTCTCTCGGTCCAGATCCCCCTAGTGACCATCCTTAATGCTCTCCTAGTGCCTTCACTTTCCTTCAGCTGTCATTACCTGACAATTATGTTTATTTGCGTGACCATCTGACTAAGAGTTAGCAGGTACTTTCAATTATTATTTCTATGTACGTATTGCTTTCAGAAGTGGCTGCAGGGCAGGTGCAGGTAAGAGCCTGGACACACTGCTGCTGAGAATGAATGGGGTTTGGCTGGACATGCCCAGTGGTTTATACGTAGGGAGAGAGACCTTTTAACACTTGTATACCTTTAGCAAGATGGTCACCTACCCTGAGGAGACCAGCAGTTTAAGACTCATCCAGATGTGGAGAGATATCTCAGTGCTTAAGAGCACTGGCTTGCTCTCTGGACAGGGGTTGATTCCTAGCACCCATGTGGTGGCTATAAGTATAGTTCTAGGGGGAGCTGATGCCTTCTTCTGGATTCTCTGAGCACCAGGCATGCATATGGTGCAGAGATATGCCTGTAGACAAACCCTCATGAACATAAAATTAAAAGTAATCTTTTAAAGATTCATCTTTAAAAAGATGTTGGACAGAGTTGTCTTAGTTAGGGTTTTTATTGTTGTGAACAGACACATGACCATGGCAGTTCTTAAAATGAAAACAATTGGAGTGGCTTGCTTACAGGTTCAGAGGTTCAGTCTGTTGTCATCACAGTGTCATATGGAGGCAGATGTGGTGCTGGAGGAGCTGCTGAGAGTCCTACATCTTACAGGCAACAGGAAGCCAACTAAGACACTGGGCAGTATCCTGAGCATAGGAAACCTCAAAGACCACCTCCACAGTGACAGGCTTCCTCAACAAGGCCACACCCACTCCAACAAAGCCACACCTCCTAAGAGTGCCACTCCCTGAGTCAATAGGAGCCAATAATAAACTACCACAAGAGCTCACTGAATTTTACATCTTAGAATAACATGTTGCAATGAGAAATATTTAAATTTTGTGGAGAAAATCTTCCTTGTAATTAACAACTTGCACATTTTTAGGGATATGCCATTAAGGCGATCCCTAAATTTAATAATGTCACCCTTTTTGCAAGAGACAGTCAGAACTAAGTCATTTGGCACTTCCTAGGACTATTGAAAGCTGGTTACTAATGGATCCTTTAAAGGTATCCACTGGTTTTCACAGTGGAATGAGGCACAGAGCAAGCGAATATCAACAGCTGAAAATGAAGACGAGGAATGTGCCACATTAGTGCATATGGCCCATTTGGAATTTATTGTACTTGAAAAATAGCCTTTATTTTCGAAGTCCATATGTACTATAAAGCAATTAATCACATCTGTGAGAAAGACCCGGAAGGCCCTTGGATTAAGTCACAGAAACTTCTCTTGTGGAAAAAAAAAGTTGGTTAGATTCCCAAAGGACTTCCTCTTGTATAAGTAATTATTATACATTATTGTATCAAATACATTTACTAGCCAAGTATTTATTTTTGAGGAACTAGACTGATTTATAAAGTGGCTCAAAACAAGTAGGAGCTCATCAATGGCGGGAGCCCAGTAACAACAGCCAACGAAAGAACCCGTCCACTGCTTTTCCAGTAATGGGAGGTGAACCCCGAGCCTCGAACATGCTCTACCATGGAGCTGTACAGCACCCTTTTTTGATTTTTCAGGCAGGGTCTTTGTGAAGTTGTTTCAAACTTGTGATTCTTTGTCTTTAGCCTCCTCAGCAGTTGGGGTTATGGGGTTACTGGTTTCTGCCAGTACTCCTGGCTAGGGGTGAATGTTGAGAAATAGCAATAGCCTGTAACTTTCGGTGATGTTTTAAATGAGTGAAGACCGTCATGAAAACAAAGGGGGCTCCAATGGACACACATTTGTCTAAGAGTTATACAACACTGGTGCTCTAGACTGTAATAAAAATATTTATTACACATCGCTCCAAATACAGACAGCTGATAACATGCAATGCATTAAAATGCAGTCAGGTGTTTCTTCATATGGCTCACTGCTGCTCTCTTGTTCCCAGGGCCACTGGAGACAAATCCTACTGCCCTGATGATAAACTGGACATAGGCTTCTGGAAGCTCAGCCTAGGATTGGTGGTCTTAGTGTTGGCAGAGCTGTGAGGATGGAGGGTTAGATGCCTGGTAGGGGCTGCCAACAACGGACAGCTCCATTAGGTGCCCTTCGGTGAGGAAATCTAAGCTCAGTTCTTCACTGGTCAAGTCCTCTGGAACACACTGAGGCGCCGACTTCACTGTGTTTCGATGTAATAGTTGTTCCCTATTCAGGACTGGGCAAAGGTAACACGTTTTTCTCTTTTGGGCACGGCAGGAAGTAGATGCCAGGCAAGTCTGTGGAAGGATCAAGTGTAATTTATCCCCATCCGGTTCACTGTGCCCACTTTAATCTCCTCAACAAATATAATACTGCTGCTGCTGGCCAAATCGTTTTAAATTATCTGTTGCCTATTCCTGTCGGTCCCCCTCAACCCTCGATCCTCCCTAATTGTTTCGCATTCTGAACTTACAGGCCAGTGATGATTTGCATAGCTGTTTCCAATCCAACACTGTAGAGCCCACACCCTGCACCGACTCCGAGTTGTTCACTGCTAACGTCTAAATCGCGGAAGTGAATAGGACAATTGTTTAGTGCTTTTTAAAGTCCCTGACCAAGACCAGTAGGGAAATCCCATTAGCCCCATTCATCGCATCTCTCATAAATCTAAAAGGAAAGCAAGTACCCAAAGCTTTACTCTTTAATAGTTCTTATTTGTAAAACCTTGACAGGGCTTTATGCCAAATGGCTTCCAAATTATGGAAAGAACACTGAGAAATATGACGGGCAGTGAATCGTGATAGCTTCAGTCGCTGGGTAAATAAGAACAGTAAAAAGGGACTAATCTAACAGCAAACAGTGCAATGGGCCTTGGAGAGTCAAAAAGAACAGAACTGTGGGATTCTTAAACTACCATCTGGCTCAATTCTCTTTCAGTGGGCAAGCTGAAGGGCCTTTTATTTGGGGCCCTAAAAGTTATTCAAAAGGAGCAGTATTGAATATTAATATTTCCATATAGTTGGGGGGAAGAAAGAAAGCCTTTTGTAACTGGAAAGGCATGTTTAAGAAAATAATGGGTAATCCTCTGACTACACACGAAGGGGCTGGGGAGAACCCTGTGGGTGGGAGGTGAGCTGGGGCCAGAGTACAGCCAAGGCCACCAGCAGCTTTCCACCTCCAAGGCTTCCTTGTGGTGACAGCAGAAACACAACTGTCATGATGGCTGGAGATGGAGGCACACCAGGTGTAAAATGAAGAAACTCATTAAGAAAAACCCAATGCAGCGATTCCGATTGCTCTACGGCACCCAAAGAGGCAAGGCCGGACTGCCATGTAGGCAAAGGAAATAAGCGAGGGTTGAAGCTGCGCTTTTGTGAACGGCAACCTTGTTTCATCATTTTATACCAGACCCCTGACAACTGCCATTTTCCTTATTAAGCACTGGGTTTTTACGTGCAACTTTAAGAGGTTTTCATTATGTTTTCCTGGGGGTGGGGGATGTTGGGAAAGTTGAAAATAAGCAAAGGAGTCCATTCCTCTCCAGCAAAGGCTCGTTTTAAAAGACATTTTAGAAGTCTCAGTGGTTCCAAAGACAAAACCAAGTCCTGCTGGCTTTGTGTTCCTCTACTCCTGCAGACTGCAGGCCTGGCTGTCTGCTTTAGGGTGTGGCATCTGCCACTGGGGAGGGAAAACTGGCATGCGTCGCTCTTTATAGCAGGTTGGGTTCCCTGTGCTGGGGGCCTCTATGTTATTGCCTCTTGGTTCCACTCTTTGAGTTGACTTGGAATTCAATGAGATTTCACTCACATGATAGACTATCAATTTTATTTTTTTTTAGCGTCATGATTTTGAAATGAAAAAAATATTTCTAAGAAACAAGGCCAGAGCTGAACTTGATGATTCATTGGCTCTTTTAAGCATGGTTGTGGATAAGTCACAACATATGGCTTGTCTGAATTGACTTTGCTATATTTTACTCATTTGAAAAAAAGCACTTTTATGATTATATGTATATATTTAGTTTGACTGTAAATGTCTAAAAGCATAAATATGTAATTGATTTTAGAATGTCGATAGACATATACACAAACCAGACATATATTTCTATTTGTATACGAGAAACTTTGAATTCAGCTTGTGTGGTGCAACCCTATAATTAGTATGCATTCAAATATATAAAGAGAAGATCCAAGGGGAAAATGTCAAAAGGCACAGAAACAGAGATGTAGTATTTTCTTGGCAAAAACTGATGATCTGGCATAAATTTATCTTATGGCTGGTACTCCCTCATATGCAAGGATATAGACCCTGTTTTCCAGTTGTTTCCAGAGCGTCCAGATCTGCTTTTAAACTCTATAACGACCCTGGTTCTCCCTCCCCCTCATTTACTCGTTACTACATCCCACTTGACTTCTAGAGTTGTCTATTTAGCCACGTAAAATATTTACACTTGGTCTAGCAAACAACCACCGCAACTGACATAAACTAAAATAGTTTTTGTGAGCTGCTAAAGAATGATTTTGGAAAACACTGTGTCCAAATCTAACGTATTCCTGCAGTCTGACCTCTGGAAAGCTTTGGTTTTAAAAGCTTTCTCTCAGCACAAATCAGTCCACCCTAGTACAACTGAGCCATGGCTTGGGTTAAGAAGTCCAAGTATCAGAGACAGTCAAGAGGTGATTATAATAATAATGTTCAAAAACATGCCAAAACAATAGGTATCTTTTTATAAAAGGGGAAAGTACTGCATATTTCTGCTTTGGGATTAGACTGTTTACATTATTATTGACTTTATGTTTATTAAATACATCTATTTGGTTTTGTTTCCCATTACTTAGAAATGAACTCATATCAAGAGGGTTAATTGCACACATTAACCTCTGAAACATGATGAAAGGTGTGTAGATTTATGAAGACATGAGATAAACCTTAGCGGTCGCTGTTTTTGCACCAATATGTTAGTTAAACGTCTCCTGAATGCTGTCTGGACCTAACTAACACTCCACGTTTGAGAGGACACCCAAAATGCATTATAAGAAAAACACTCCGTGGGGAATACTATAAGTTTTCATACCTACTTAAGGTGCCTTAAAAAAAAGTTATATAAACATCACCTTGGGGATTGGAGTAGTGAATCATGAGCAATTATTGAGTGCCTGCTGTGTACAGGGCACAGCAGCCTTTGCGGCTTAACCTTCACTTAGTGTTTCCTAATTTTTCAGTTGGATGAGGTTGTGGGAATTACGCCGATGGCCTGAAATCAAGTCGGAGAGGCCAAGGTTGTGAAAAATTACATAACTCCTGGGAGAGACAGTGCTTTTGCTCGGCCGGCCTGGCTAAACGTTTTCCTTCCCCGCCGGCTCCATACCACCTCGGGAGGCCCAACAAGACAACTTTGCTTCCCAGCCCCTTCTCCCTCTTTTGTCTGCTCGTCAGACTCGTTTTCCACCTTCGTAGCGCTCCCTTTAGACGTGAAAACAAACACAGGAACGCGGG
>LOJH01051437.1:0-12514 GCA_001685095.1 Ellobius talpinus
ACATAGACAGATGACCCACCTACATCAGTTAAGGGTAGCTTCAAATTCCCTCAGTCATGATGTGTTTCTGTCAGTTTATTCTTCTGCAAACTTTCTGCTCAAGGATCCTTGACTAAGACAATACGCAGTCACCAAGGACCCTTGACTAAGGCCATACAGAGTCGCTAAGGACCCTTGACTAAGGCCATACATAGTTGCTAATTGCATATTGTTTCCCTAGTTTTCAGTGCTCTCCTGGCTACTCCTAGGTATTTCTGTCAATATGTGCAATCACCATGATCAGAATCATGACCAGTCAGTTATTGAGGAGGGGCTCCAGTTAGACAATAAAGGAGCATGAGAAGTGGGCTGGGAGAGGGAAGGAAGCCCAGCATCGCCAAACTGAAGCTGAATCCAGGGAGCCTGTATTTCTGCTGTGAGGTCATTCATGTTTTCTTTCTTAAGCTTAGCAAGCAAACTAGGTATGCACATTCCATCTTAATGACGTAGACTGTTTAGAAATACCCAGGCAAGTTAGGTGGGATCCTTCCCTGAAACCCCTTTACTATTTGTCTGTAGGAAACAAACTTGCAAACAGAGACATTTTGGAAATTTGGCTTCTGGGAAAAGAAAACCAACCAAAGGAAGTTGACTACCAATGAATGCAATGACATCTGGGTGCCCCTTTCCCACAAGACACACTAGAATCATCCAACAGCACAAGCATGGCTGATCTTCCCCAGATACTGGCAGAACTTCCTAGAGAAAATAATAATAATAAAAACACGGTTAAAGGAATGTGATAAGAACCTGGCAGGAACCCAAGTTAGACTCAGCAGCTTTGATCCTAGAAAGAGAAAAGTAAATATTACCCCTGAGGTTGGTGAGACTATTGTGTATTTTCCATTTCTTCCCAATGGCTTGTTTGCTCTCTTAGGAACTAAGAACTTACTGTTTAAAATCCAAGTGTTGTGATGCCAAGAAAGAGGTGAGCATTTGCTCATGGCAGTTCGTTTTTACCTAGTGCCTCTGACCTCTGTTTTATTTGGGAAAAGAATGTGGTTCAGCATCCAGAGGGCTTGTAGGAATCTCAAGTTCTAAAGTGATAAAATACTGAGATACTTTTACTATGAGAAAATGATATGCTATATAATATCATTTGATTTAAAATATGTAGCAAGGGTCCATAAAATGACTAAGCGGGTAAAGGAGTGTTCCACTAAGCCTGAATATACATAGACATGCATGTGTGCATGCACGTGCACACACACAATCAATCAATAAATAAATGAGGAGTAATATAAAATGTAAAATATCAGTCATTGTTAGCTCAGACTCAACCTAAGCTTGACTTTCCTCTATGGAGAAATGCTATTGGATGTAGGGTTTCTCTAGGTAAAGACAGGGTTGCAAGATGCCTATTAGGAGATGATCTAGGAGGCATGGGAAGGGGGAAACGTCGTTTAGAGGGTGTGCTAGTGGATGGAATGACTGCCACGAACAGCTGAGACTCAGTCTTGGGAACTCTGAGGACACTTGGCATATTCTCATGCCTCAAGATTATCCCAATTAAGAGGAGGGCACTTTGGGCACCTAGCCAATGTTTTCCATGTGATGTTTATCGTAGGATGCTTTGTTGGCAACTTCTGGTGGGGTATAAGGGGAGAGAATCAGGATAATGTGAACAGGACTTGGGCAGCATACAGATGGATGTTCTGACAGCATCTGCTATGGATTCAGGTACCGGAGCTGTCTAATCAGTTAACTTGAAAATACATGTGTTGCATTTGAGTGCTCCACATAAGTTCAAATTGCTAAGTAGTTGGAGAAAATCTTATGGAAGATGCAAAACCTAGATGAATGGGAGAAGACAGCCGTATGAAAAAGGAAGGGAGAGATGTTTTCAAGTCCTCTGCGTAGTTTGCCTGCTTACATTCTGTGTTTAAAACAAGATTTACGTCTTGGACTGCTTGAAGACTGATTCTTGGCAATCACCATCTCATTCAGAATAAAGTTGCTTAGCCGTGTCCTGCATTCTGAACTTTCCACTTGGCAGTCATTCACTTCTCACGCTTCTCTCATCCAGTCAGTTTCTCTGGGCCCATCCGTTAGTCAGATTCTCCAGTCCCATTTCCAACAGCAGTGCTCGGCAGTTCCGCATCTTCCATGCTAGGGTTCACTATTCCTCTACAAGTTTCTGGGAACCTACAGTCCTTGAGGTGAGACGTATCCTTTGTGATCCAGGAAACCTCAGTTGTGTCTACTGATGATGAGGGGAACCATTTGGATAGCTGGCACTGGGCTTAGGTCCCTCTGTTTACAAGGCCACCAACTTGGTCTATCTTCTCTTCAAGTCACATTATCATAAAGAAGGTAGACAAGTTTGTACAGGTGCATTTTCCACAGAGGACTCAAGTCACAGATTTGGTTCCCTTTCTATGGGGCCAGTCTCATCATCTGACTCACTCATTTCTTTGTTCCCCCCTCTCTGTTTCTCTTTCTCTCCCCCTCTTTTTTGTCAGTGTGTGTGGTCTACATATTCATGTGTGTGTACACAAGTGTGTACATGCATGTAGAGGCCAGATGTTGACATCGGGTATCTTCCTCAATCTCTCTTAACCTTATTTTTGTGACACAGTCTCTTACTGAACCTAGAATGCACCCACTGGTCTTGACTATTCTGGAGAATTATGAAGGTGATCCCCTGTCTCCACTTCCTCAGCTCTGGGGTTGGTGGTAGATGCTGCTGCCCCTGGATTTTTGCATGAGCTTCCAGAGGATCTGAGCCTTTGTTCTTCCACAGCAATCACTTTACTGACTGAGACTGTCTGCAGCCTCATCTTTCCACACTCTTGAAGGATGTGCGGCTTTGCTCATGAACAATGTCAAGAAACAAAATAATAAACATTAGATACTTAGGAAGCCAACTCAGATCCCAATTCTAAGAATCCCCATCATACACAGATGCAAACAGTATCTCCCATCTTCATTCCGTTTTGATGTTTTCCTCTTTCATATTCTCCAACAGTGGCATCTCCACTCTTCAAGGGTTCAGTCACTCTATGTGACTTATGGGAGAACCATTTCCTCCTGCAGATTCTTTGTTACTGTCACCTTTTCCCCTGGGTGTTTCCTGGGCCTCAGATATTTGTACAATCTCCAATTCCTTGGTTATTCCTCTGTTATTCTGTACTCTTACATGAAATGAGAGGTTATTTTTCTTTTGTAAAAAAAACTTTGCAATGTGAATAGACACCAGTACTTTTTTCACAATAGTGCATTTCAATAACCCCTCACATGCTTTTTATTTCTTGTGTACCAACCAACCAAATATGGCTCTGAACAATGATCAAGTAAATGATGTGTTTAAATCATCGCTTTTTAAGATTTAACCAAGTGAAGCCATAACAACATTGAAATGGGTGTTAAAGGAATTATAGGCACTACATTTTCTTACCTGTATTTGAAATTTTACATTTACTTAGTTGAATTTCTTTACAGACAAGTGTATATTCATAGTTGCAGTAGAAAAAATTAAGGTTTAAGAGGAACCCTCAAAGCTTTAAATCAGTATTTTCATCTTGGCACAATTCTTGCCTAAAGCCGTTCATTCAATGGTCTTCCAAACAGGTATGCATATATTTATTTGTTGAATATTTTCAGTGTCAGCAAATTCACGAGGCAATTGAAAACAGTCTGAGAAAGTTCTGCTTGTTAAGTGTGTAGTATTCAGAGGATAAATGATGAGTTGACACAATTTTAAGTCTTATATAGTATTTGTATAGCTTCTTATGCTGCTCATCTCAATGAAAAGGGACTATGCAGATAAACCTGTTAGCAACCTAATGGAAAATGAAAGAATTGGTTTGAGCCTCATCACCCCCTGACATTTGTAAACTTCTGATTTTTGTCTAACACGTCTTCTCACCTAGCAAAGGAGTGTCCATCTGGATAATCACCTCAGTGGTGGGCTAGAAATGACTAGAATTTGCTGACTGTGTTGCTCATGATAGATTATTCTCTTTTTTGTTTGTACTTCAGATAAACCATAATGTCTAGAGTAATGATTGCAATGATATTTTGTGCCAGACAGTTGGTTAGTAAGGGTCTCTCTCACTGTGATAACAAGGCCCTTGTCTCCTCACTTCAAACACTTTATTTCTGGTCTTTCTGTGATCCACTTGAAATATAATCAAAAATAATTACATTTGTTTTCTTAAAATCCCAAGCCAAAAGATTGAAAAGATGCATTGAGGATTATCTTGATATTATCTTCTGGATAATTTGACCATTGTGACCATCATTTAAGATGGTTATCCAGGTGGCTTGTGGGGCATAAGGGATGTTCTACATCTACTTGATACTCATAGGTTTCCATTGCTTCTTTTAGACCCTTTCCATTCCTAACTGGATGAGTGCTGGAGCTGAGGCTCTTCAGTAGAATCAGCCTTATCGAGGTGCTCACCTTTCATTCATTTCCCCTTACAGCCTGGGAGCACTTCTTCACCCACTCTTCCTCTCTTCCTTCTTCCTGTTTCTTTCCTTGCTGGCTTTTTTCTTTCCTTTCTTTCTCTCTCCATCCTCCCCCCATTTGATAGTCTCATATAGCAGAGGCTGGGCTTGATTTAGAGATTTCTCTTGCTCAGCTTCCAAAGTGCTGGGATTATAGGTGTGTTCCTTCACACCCAGCCTAAGTCTTTCCTAAGTACATTCCTAATTGTGTCACTGCTGCTAAACTATCTCACTGCCTGCTTCCTAATATTTGATTTTCTTGCTAGGTAATGAAAACCTGCCTCAACATTGCTGCTTTATATTCTTCAATCCTGCAATAACACTTGTGTCTGGATGATTTTCTGGGTGATGGCTCTCTTCCTCCTGGCTTTGGCTGCACCCATCCTTGAGTCAGCCTGAGAACATGTTTCCCCTCAGTTGATTTCTCTTTAGAGGCTGGGCTTCTTAGGAAGCTGCTTTGAATGCCCTGCTTAACTCAAAGCCTAGATTAACAACTGTGTATTATAACTGTTTTCTGTTCTATATCTCTTCCACATGCCGAGAGCTCTTGGAATGAACAGGCTGCCTTTTTTGTCTGTAACATATGGAGCTTGCCCCATTTTACAAACGCGATGATGTAATTGTCCCAACTAAGACATGGCTAAGTATTTGGCCCTCTGAAAAACGTTAAAATTGTAGTTCTAAGGGCTGTTCTATAGAATATGCCTTGAAATGAACTCTAAAGGAGTGAAGGCACTGTTACTTTTCAATGGCATATATTTTTGTCTTAAAAATTTTATACTTTAAAAAAATTCCTATAAGGACCCACATATAGGTGGCATCTATAGTCAGAAACAAAGGTTGAAAACCAGTATAGATTATGCTGTATTTATTAAAATGGACCTTTTAAAGAAAATACATGGGGAGTTAAGTAAAAGATTGAAGCAAGTGATTATTTTCTAGGATTGAAATTATGGGCAATTTTTTTCCCATTTTCCATCTAAATTTTAGGATTTTTCCTTTATACAACCCATTCCATTTATAATCAAATTTTATTTAAATCATAAAAATCAAATAACATGATTCAATCTTTTATTAAATAATCAAACTATCCCATCAAGAGATTAATGAATTTAATCAAATTTTACTTACTGGCAAAACATTTGTTATTATTTAGAGAATATATAAAAGTAATATAATATTGATGTCTGTCTTTTAAAATGCAGTAAAATGTGACTCTGGAAATTATTAGATTGGACAGTATGTTTCAGACCATTGGAAGCTAAATGTTCTGTCAGTCTGGGAGCAGAACCTAAAGCCAGATTTGTACCACAAAGTTGGTGTTTAATGGAATGTAACTGTCTATTTTTGCTGCAAAATCTATTATCCTTTGGTACATAATACAGCAAAGATGAAGATCCTACATATTTTTTTTTCATTTTCTTTATTATTATTAAAAATTTTCACCTCCTCCCCTCCTCCCATTTTCGATCCTACATATTTAGCAAAAGATTTTCTGTGAAACAGCAAAAATATGTTTGGTCATAATTTATACAGGTCCTATAGTTATAGGTAAAATGCTTGGAAAAAACCTGACAATGAGAAAAAGGAAGAAACTATCATGATTTTAGAATATTATTTCTTTTGATTTTCTTCTGGAAAATCCGAATGTTTTGGATTCATTATTACAAGTTAACATTAAGCACAATTTCAGTATTTATTGATAGTTAAAATTTTAGTAACTACATTTGGGAAGTGCTGAGACAATACGTTCATATACTCATTAGAAATGTTATTGAAAGTTGTGCTATGAACCATTCTAAGTTTACTTTCATGTGTTAATTAGCTGTGGTGATTTGAAAGAAAATGTTTCCCAAACGGAGCGACACTGTTGGGAGCTATGCCCTTGTTGGATGGAGTAGGTGTGGTCTCATTGGAAAAAGTGTGTCACTGTGGGGACAGGCTTTGAGGTCTCTTTTGCTCAAGCTTCCCTCAGTGTGACACTCAGTCAACTTCCTGTTACCTCTTAGTCAAGAAGTAGGACTCTTATCTCCAGCACATTTGCCAGGACACTGCCATGCTCGTCACCATGATGATAATGAATTGAGCCTCTGAAACTGTAAGCAAGCCCTCCAATTAAATGTTCCTTTATAAGAGTTGCCCTGGTCATGGTGTCTCTTCACAGCAATAAAAATACCTAACTAAGACTTCACCTGACAAGTCAGTGTCCATGGTTGCCAACTCTGAACCTAGCTTTAGATCTCCTGGGCTAGCAAAGTAGGCAGCAGCAAAGAGGATGAGTTTAGAGTCTGACCCTGGCAATTCAACAGTCCAGCCTGGGTGTGGCAAGAATCATTTCCAGTGATCCTCCCTCACCATTTAGAGCTGGTCTTTTACCTGGTCCTTAGAGACTCAAAAGCAGAAGGGGCATGAAATCATCAGAAGCCCTTCCATATGCCTAACTTACTAAATTGAACTGCTTAATAACCTTGTCACTCCAAACATTATATTTGATCCAGTTCTGAAGCTCTTAGCCCAGGTTACTGTTAGACTCATGTGGGATACTTTGTGCAAATGTTCATTGCCCGTCCCTTCTGTGCCAGATCAACTGACTCAGGTCCCAGGATAAGAACAATGTGGAGGAATGTTTTGTGATCCTATTTACAAGTGGGCACCAAGGTGCAGACCATGTTCTCTATACCTTGCACACATGATGTCAATTTGTTGCCTATTTGGTGATGAAATATCTAGGTGGAGCCTCTTGTTACCTAAGGGCAAGTGATAAAATATCACCATGGGGTGTGCTGAAAGGGAACTGGAAAGGGGAACTCTCATTGGCTGAAGCTTTAATGAAACTGCACAGTATTCAGATTGCTCAAAACAATATTGTAACAGAGGGCCAAGGTTTTTGAGGAGAGGGGCTGGAATTTTGCCCCCTTGGAGAAGGTTGTTTTATATCTTACTTTTAAAATTATTATCAACCATTATTTTATTTTTATTCAATTTTTTTCATACAGTGTATCTTAATATTTCCTCCTCTCCTAATGAATTTCAAATCCTCTCCATCTCCCTACCCACCTATCATCATGTTTTCCTCTCTCTCAAAATCCAAAATTCCCAGGAAAACAAAAAAAACAGAAAAGACAAAACAAAAAACAAAATACAGTGAAACACATCCTCCCCAACACACACACACACACACACACAGACACAAACCCAAAAACCCATGGATTTTGCTTTGTATTATTTAACTACTCCTAAGCATGTGGACTGCTTTAGAATGTGGTTGATACATCCAGTGGCACTCCATTGGAGAAAACTGAGTTTCCTTTCCCAGCAGGTAACAGTTGCAAATAACTTCTTGATTGGGGTAGGACTGTTATGAGATATTTTGATCATATTCTGACACTCCCAAGACTGACAATAAAGTTTTCTTTGAATCAGCAGGCAGAGCTAACTATTAGCTGACCAAAATTAGCCATAGAGGTTTTGGAGGATCAAGGATAGATAGAAACACAGGAAGTAGTAGGGTGGGGCTTAGAGAGAGTCTTAGCCTTCTTCTTCTTGTTTTTTTTTTCAGATCAAGGAACAAGAGGGAGGAGGTCATTGATCACTTCTCCACTGCTTTTCTGATTATTCAGGGTTTTTCCCTTGATATCTGACTCCCACATTTTTAGTGATAAAGACTAATTACATAAATACTTCATAGGACTCTGTGTCTACTTCCATTTTTTTAGTGCTGGGTTGTTGTTTTTTCTTGATCAGTGCAGGTCTCCTGTGGAATGCTGCAATAGGATCTGTGAGTTCACATGTACATTAGTTCTGTTGTGTCTGGAAGACACTCTTTCCTTGAGGTCCCTATCACCTCTGGCTATTACAGTCTTCCAGCCTCCTCTTCCACATAGATGCTTGAGGGAAGGGCTTTGATGAAAACATCCCTGTCTTAGTTAGAGTTTCTATTGCTGTGATGAAACACAAAAAGATGGGGGAGAGGGCTTATTTGGCTTACACTTTCACCTTGCTCTTCATCACTGAAGGAAGTCAGGACAGGAACTCAAACAGGGCAGAATCCTGGAGGCAGGAGCTGATGCAGAGGCCACGAAGGGGAGGTATTTACTGACTTCTCCCTATGGCTCGCTCAGCCCACCTTATAGAATCCAGGACCAGCAGCCCATGGGTGGCACCACCCACCATGGGCTGGGCTCTCTCCCATTGGTCACTAAATGAGAAAATGCCTTACAGCTGGATCTCATTAAGGTATTTCCTCAACTGAGGCTCCTTCCACTGATGACTCTAATTTGTGTCCAGTTGATACACAAAACCAGCCAGTACAATCTCATTCATGACTGAGTACATCAAAGACTTCTACCTCTGAACATTGTCTAACTGTGGGTCTCTGTGTTTATTACCATCTACTGCAAGAAGCTTCTCTAAGGAGGGTTGAGTGATGGTACTGGTCTGTGGGTATATTGATAAGTAATTAGGAGCCATTTTATTGCTGTGTTCTTTTATAAGAATATTTAAGTTTTCTTTTAGGTCCATTACCTATCTAGTCTCAGGTTCTTAGTCACTTTGGTAGTGTCAGGTATGGGTTCCATCTTATGCAGTGTCCCTTAATTCCAATTTAAAAAAACGTGTGCTGGTTATACCCATACCATTTGTTCTACTATTGAGGCAGTGTGTCTACCAGAAGGTTCACTGTTGCAGGTTCAGGGTTTCTATCTGGGTAGTATTGATGATTACCTTTTGTATGTGGCAATTTGCAAAACATTCCAGCACTGTGAATGTTAGTAGGAGTGAAGTTTCTAGTTCAACTTCTCTGTATTTGATGACATAATTGTTTTCAGCAATTGGGCCTTATCTTTAGGTTTAGAGAACAGCCAATAGTCTTGGCAATAGACTGTGATGTTTGGAGAAATCCTTGGGACCCCTGTGGTCAGTGACTCAACAATATGCTAGCTAGGCCTGGCAGTAGAGGTTTAACTTGGTGGCAGATGTCTAGTTGAGGCATTCTCTCCCCCATTATGTGGTGACTCCATTTACATTCCTTTCAGTTTGCAGGGCTTTGACCAGTATATTAGATATACCCAGAAGCCCCTCCTAATATAAAACACCTGCTGGAATTTTGCAAGGACATCTTTGTCTATAATTCATGAGTGAAACATGCATACCTCTGTAGCATATGGGAAAGAATGACCTCCTCCTGAGGGTCATTTAACACCACATCACCCACTACATCTTTTCCTCCATCCCCTCTAATAATTTCCCTTATTGCTTTCATGTAACCGTATTTTGTTTGATGGATACATTATGGAAAACTGCAGCTTTCAGCTCATGAGCCAGAAATCTTGGTCTTATTGCTGTAATTTATTCCTATGATTTTACATATCACCAGCAATCTGTTATCTACTATATGTCACTCATCACATTTTCTTCTTCTGAGCTGTTTATCTGCTTGGTTCTTTAATTGAGCACATGGCATACGGGGCTGTCTGATGCACTCCTCTGGCGTGCTTTCATCCCACTCGGGGTGTGATGCACTGTGTGCACCTGCATAAACCAGAAACCTGCAGGTAATCTCGTGCTACCCTCTTCACTCACACAAAACAAGACCCTCATCATGTCTCATGTAGTGGGCCTCTCTGGTATCCTTCAAGTCCGTTCTCTTCTCTGAGCCTCCACAGTTAAATTACTCATATCCTGCTACATCATACTGCCCTAAACCTGAGTGCCATAAACACTGAATGTTGTTTATCCTTCACAGTATCCGTGGGTCAAGAGTTTGGGAGTGGCTTGACTAAAGAGTTGTGGCCAAGGATCTATCATGAAAACACGTTCAAAATGCTATCAGGGCTATTGTCATCTGAAGCCTGATGAGTGGCTTTATCTTTCAGGATGGTGCATGTACATTGATGGAGTGTTTGTGCTGTCTGCTGGTGGAAGCCTCAGTTCTTACAAAAAGGAATTATCCCACAGAATGGCATCAGGATTCTCACAACACAACAGTGGGCTTTGATGAACCATCACTGCCATTATCTTTTATGGTTTACCTTTGGATCATCATCTTTGAGCGATCTTATTGACTACCTAGGTCAACCATGATCAATGAAGAAGTAAAGGTGTTAAAACTAGAAGAGAAATATTAGAGGTAATTTGGAGACTGGCAAGCACAGGCAGTTAAGTTCCTACAGAGAATACAACACCCTCCTGAGTAGCTTCTGTTCATTTCTTCATCTCTGCCTTTTCCTCAGATCATCGAGATACAGGCTTTGAGTGAATTGCATTGTGGGACTTGTCAGCTTCAATTCTTCATGCTGTTACATCAATCTTAGAAGGAAATCAATCTTCTTCTTTGAAAGGTCCATAGAGTTTGTCATAGTCTTATTAGCCTTATCCTCATAGCTTCACCATCTCAGAATTTTTGCAAGTGGCTACTCCTTCATGTATTTGCTTTTTGAATGAAGCCTGACTTCCTTTACTACTCTGCACCTCTCAGCTTGGGTGTTTTCTCAGGGAAGTCTTCCTTGAGTGTCTACTTAAAACTTCACATGATGCTCTTTCTCTTGTCATATTCATCCCAATTTATAATAACAAGTCTGTTATTTAGTTACTTTCTTTTTATTGTGGTGGCAAGAGCCACTACCAACACTAGAATGCTGAAAATAAGCCCTTAGAATTTATCACAAAATAATAGAGTGAATGAATGACTTTTTCTTCTTTAGGTGAAGATTCTACATACACTCTAAAATTTTTATTTCCATTTCTCTCCACTTAAAAAATTCCAGCAACTCCAATGATAGGGATGAGAGAATAGGGAGAAACTAGAATCAGCTGGAATGTTTGGACAAGAACAAAAACACCTTTCTCCCCTCTCTATTCCAGTAATTTTTTTTAAAACTGAAAGCCTAAAAAAGAACAGTGTTTCTAACTATTGATTTTAGAATAAAGTATAAAGGATTTAAGTACATTTTGGTCCAACTTAGATGATGTTTTTAAGTTGAAGGATGAAATAGAAAACCACCAACCCAATTACTGCAACTCAATCAATCAATACATTCCCTCTCTCATTCTTTCTCTCCCTTTCTTACCTCATTTTTACCCTTCCATTATTTATTTCCATTTTCATAAATGTACTACCAAATAGTTTGAATAATATCTTCCCCTATTTCCTATTTGTGTGTATTCCTAATCATGCATTTCAAATGAAGAAAAGTCAAAAGTTTTATGGGACACTGGGGAAATGTGTAGCCAATCAATTTATATTATTGTAATTCTTTGGGTCTGTGATACAGAAGAACATGTGAGTCAAGCACTATTCTCCTGTTTGAACACAAACCATATGGCCCATTCAGGAATGAATTTATATTCTGTAGGACACATTTATCTCCTGACATGTGGCATAGGAAGATAGTGTCTGTACTTTCCCAGTTCTGTCATCACACAATCAAAAAGGACCTGCAGAGTCATTTGCAAAGGATATTTCGAAAGACTGCTTCCTTGTTTGCAGTCCTTCCATGCCTTCAGAATAATTGGTCCTCCTTTTTATATCAGGTTGGAGTTGAGAGGAGCCTCAACTAGAAGATCAGTTAGAGTAAGAGAGACCCAGTCCCAATGAATAGTAGAGAAACTGTTTGGAAGAAGACTTGAACTTGTTATGTACCAATAGGAGAAGAGAAAAACCCTAGAGTCCTGTGGAAAATCAAGATCCAAAGTTAGATGCAAGGATTCCTAAATACAGCAGTCATGGAGGGATTAGTGTAATGAATGGGCATTGAGAATGTTTGAATGTACATATACATAATAGCCATATACATAATCCATTTGAAAATAATTTATCTAATTACTATGTTTCAATGTGATAGTAAGACATGTTCTATCTTAGAATGTTCACAAAACTATCTTAAACAAGAAAAGGGCTTCTAAGACCTTGCACCTTCCCAGATGAAAGGTAGTGTATGGTGCCTCAGAAGGTATGTTTATCTCAAAAAGGAAGTGATAATAGCCTGATTGACTGTAACTGACAATTGCATTATATGATCCTGGT
>LOJH01051438.1:0-12514 GCA_001685095.1 Ellobius talpinus
GAGGAGGGGGAGTGGGGGAGCAGGAGGGGAATGGGAGGAGGGGAGGAAGTGTAACTTTCTGAACAGAAAAATAAATAAAAAAAAGAAAAAAAAAGAATTACTAAGACCAAAGATCCAGAGTTCCTCTGTCAAAGTTGATAAATGATAAGGTAGCTTTAAAATGATGAGCCAACACATGTAAAGAACAATGCATGTTAAACAATGAGAGTTCAGCACAGACTTCTCATTTCCTTTTCACTATTAATTTATGATTGACCTTTTCAGGTGGTTATGACTGGTTTAGGTGTCAAGTTTCTGTATTTTCCGATCACAAGGAAAGTACCCTGAGTTCCCTATGTTAGTGTCAATGCACACACAGTCGTGGCTACAGGGCATTTGTAGATGCTTTTCTCTGGATGGATGTAATCTTGTAATACCAGCTGTGTTTCCTGACCTGTGACATATGCTAGCATTCCAAAAGCATACATTTTTTTCCCAACATAATATTCGTGTTAAGCCATCAGACGTATCTTTCCAGGAAAACAAGTTTCATATCAACAGATCCTATCTTACATTTCTGTGTTTGCCTGTGTTCTCTCTCACAAATGATGGATATGTATTAAAGTATTTATTAACGTCATTTCTTGGGAAATCACATACTGTTAGAAAGAATTCCCCTAATTATAAATAAAGGAGTGGGGGTTTTTCACAAAAAAATATGTAAAACACCAGCGAATGTATTTGGGTGAGAGTCATAGTGTACTCTATGAGTTACTACACAGAAGATGTATTTATTTGTGAGTTTTGCTTTCTTATTTAGCAAAAGAAGTAGGCAGCTGTGTGATGACAAAAGTATAGTCTGCCTATTGGGGATCTTTTCCAGAAAATGAGCTGTGAGAAGCAGTGAGCCATCAACCGAGGAGGAGAGCACGCGTGCCTCGGCTGGCAGATCTCCTTCCCTGAAGAGTCATTGATCCTTGCACTGGGTCTGGATGAGTGTCGACTGAGCATGTCTCACCATCCTGGGAAAGGGGACTACAGAGTGTTGGTATTTCCTGGTTAAGTGTTGGTTAAGATCTGCCTGCAACATTAGAAAGGAAGGTGGCCACCCTAAGAATTAAGGACAATAATTCCACATCTGAAGGCAGTATGGTATGGGTGACCTTTTGTTTAGGAGTTCGTGATAGTCATTCAAGGAAGTTACCACTTAAGAGATCAAAGATGGGGAGGGAAGGGTCTCACAGTGGTTCTGCAGTCCTCTGGGCTTGTTACAGACCCACTGAAGTAGAAGAATAGCCAGGAAATATTTCAAGGCATAATTTACTAGCCATACAGACGAGAGCGAAAAGTTAGTTTCTCATGGCCTAACTGGCCAAACTTCTCCCTCTAGTTATGCCATTACAAGGGGTCAAAACCACTTTGGGAAGTGATCTGAGTCTTTAGCCAATTCAATTAAAGGTGTGCGGATTATTGGCGGAAGGTATGTATGTGTTTTATGCGGTACAAAGGGCAGGCCCTAGGAAGAGCAGCAAGCACTCTCGACTGCTGAGCCAGCTCTCCAACCCCTAGCTATGCTCACGTGTCTAATATCTGGACTTTTAAAAAGATTAGTTTGTTTGTGTAATGTGTGTATGGGTGCTTTTGCCTGTCTGCCTGTGTATCACATGCTCTGGTACCTACAAAGGCCAAAAGAGGGCGTCAGATCCATCGGAACTGGAGTTATAGACAGTTGGGGGCTCCGAGTACTTCCTTTAGAAGAGTGGTCCATGCTCTCTCCAGCTCTCTTTGAACCTTTTACAGTTCTGTTTCTGTTTCTTGATTCTTCTTCATTTATTTTATGATTTTCTTCATTTTGGACTGCTAATTGGAATGATATTCTGGAAATTCTTTGAGGCCTGGAATCAGTGTGCCTGCCTTCAGGGAGAATTGGCACCTGCTTTAACCAGGAATCTGGAGGCAGTACCCAACCCAGAAAGATTTAAATGCTCAGTTTGAGATTTCTCTGCTCTTATTAGTCATGGGAATGCTAGCCTTAATTCCAGTGAGAGCAACTCCCTAGCATAAAGTTCTCAGGAGAAATTTATCTTTTGCAGGATCCCAAGAGTATTACAGACACTTATATTTACTGGGATCTCTTTTGGGGGTCACCTTTCCCCTAGATCCTACTTCTACCAGATAGACTCACCTACTTTAGGCAAGTCAGTCACTTCCCACCTTACTCAGAGTTTACGGTTGTCTCCTCCTGCCTAAAGAAGGCTTTCCCATTGGTTTTGACCTTTAAGAATTTTTCTGTCTTGACAACAAAGCTATACAGTTTTAATTGTTTTCTAATCTCACTTTCTCTTAAATTCTTTGCACCAGAAAGACTCTTTTTAAGTATCTAGTATTTATATTGCCAGAAGCAGAACCTCTGTTATTTACTTATATTATTTTCTTTACCTTCCGAATTAAATCAAGCACTACATTTTTAACATATGCACACACACAAAGAGAGGAAAAAGAAATAACTTCTATGTGTAAAGTAGCAATTCTCCCTTAAACATCAAAAATAAGAAAAAGACCTGTTGTAATAATCATTTCTCCTTCCTTCCTTCCTTCCTTTCTTTTTTTCTTTCTTTCTCTCTTGTTTTCCAGACATGGTTTTTCTGTGTATCCCTGGCTGTCCTGGAACTTGCTATATAGACCAGGCTGGCCTCGATCTCAGAGAGAGATCTGTCTGCCTCTAATTCCCTAGTGCTAGGATTAAAGACAGGTGCTACCACACCCTGCATAATAATCATCTCAAGATGGAAAGATAGAGAGATATTTTAACTTAAATTTACTTTGTATTTTGTTGAGATCAATAGCAGCTTTCAGTACAATTAGCCCGTGGGTTGCCATTTGTCTATCTGAAAGTTTTTCTGGGGATTTCCATATGTGGTGATATTTTGTTTGTGATCTAACAAATAACGCTTGCCTGAAGATCACAGTGTGGAACTAGCTACCCTAGATAGCCACAGAGGCCAGGCAGGGCTGGCCCACACCTTTAATCCCAGCACTAGGGAGGTGGAGAAGGGAAATGATCTGGATGGGCAGAGAGAGGAATAGAAGGTGGGAGGGAATAGGAGCTCAGAATTTAGTCTCAGGTTTTGTAGAGACAGCATTTAGTCTGAGGATTTGTAGAGATAGGATACCCTGTTCAGCCTGAGGATTTTATAGAAGTAAAAACTAGTGGCTGGCTGCTCTGCTTCTCTGATCTTTCAGCTTTCACCTGCAAATATCTGACTCCGGGTTTTTATTATTAAGACCAATTAGAATTCACGCTACACTCATCCACCAATGTCAAGCAACTGTAAGTCAGTACCATAAAATCTGTATTCAATTGAGTGTAGGACTCAATAAAGAAATAAAACAGGAGGTGTAAGGGCCACTGTAAGGGAGGGCGACCCCAGACACCAAATTCTCAGCACTAGAAGATTATTGCCCTGGAGGGGTGAGGGTAGGGGGCTGCAAAGGCAGACAATGAACAGCAGTGAGCAGGTATTTTCTTTTAGCTAGGGATAGGGTTTTAAGGGGAAAGGAGGAGTCTGTATTAGAGTGAGCTGGCACATCCTGATTGGACATGTTAGCCAAATAATGGATTTTGAGTGTTGGCTCTTGATGTTTAACCTCAGGAATGAGTCAGTGGCCAAATAAGGGAATAAACCTTGGGGATAGCTTTAGAAATATTATCTAACAATTTTTAGCAAGGGGGAGAAGGGTAAAAGCCAGAACCTGACGGTGCCGTGTTTACCACGCAGGGGCCTGCTAGAGAGCTGGGCAGTGTTAAAATTCTCTACAGGGAAAAGCACTGACTCTCTTAGCCNTTTTTTTTTTTTTTTTATCTGTAGAAACAACAAATGACCTACCCGGACATTCTGAGAGCTTGTAGGAGGAATGTCCAATTGTAGCTATTGGCTTCTTGCTATCATCCTCCATGAGGAATACTCTCCAACAAAAATTATAAATGCAAAGATTGGAGCAACAACTCAGCCACCGAGGGCCTGAGGTCACTTCCCAGCACCCACCCACAGCAAGTGTTCCACAACTGCCCGTATCTCCAGCTTCGGGATATCTGACACTCTCTTCCGACCTTTTAGGGTAACTGCCGCACATGTGGCTTACGTCCACACAGCCACACGTGCACATATATAAAATCAATATTAAAAACAAACCTGTCTTTCTTTAGGTTGTGTCTGTCGGGTCTTTTGTGACCGCAGTGAGATTGCAGCTCCAAGCTGTGACAGTGGCAGTAGGCTCTGCATCAACGGTTTTGTGTTTACTACCTCACTGTATTCTTAAGGAAGCCCATCAAGTCAGATGCCAGTTTGGCCCCATTTTCTAGACGGCAATTCTGTGGGTCGGACACGTGAGACAGCTCGCCTGAGCGAAGACGCTCATCATTCGCAAACCCCGCGCCTGCAGTCTTTGACATGGGTAATAACGTAAACACAGTCACACCGGGTTACAAATTTTTCTTGAAAAAAAAATTTCCAATCACTTTGATTTTCTCACACTGGGGTGTAAGGTGGAAAGATAGATACGCAGAAAAGAAAGAAAGAAAAACAAATCTGAAAGTGGATCCAGAGCTTGGAGTGACAAGAACGTATGGAGAAAAGAGAACTGCCATGTTCCCACGTCTCCTCCCTCCGTGTCTCCGGCTGGCCCAGTTCTCTGTCTTCTTTACCACCACCACCACCTTGCGTCTGATTTTCTTAAAATCATTTCTCTCACCTCCACTAACTAGTGCAGCACAGACCCTGCTTTATCTCCCTGAATCCACTACCGGGTACTCCCACCCGACCATCTCTATCTCATTCCTTCGTGGAAGACATAAAGCATGGGCTATTTTAAATTGCCACTATTTTTTTAAGCACACATCTCTTTACAGCCCCCCCCCCAACCCTCTTCAGTGGTTCCCTCTTCGCTTACCAGGAAGGCGGAAGTCCACAGTGGAGCCCACAATACTCTTCCTGTCCAGCCGCTGTCTCTCTAGCTGTGCTGTGGCTTGTCAGGTGTCAGGTTTTTTGTTGTTGTTGTTGTTGTTGTTGTTTCTTTCCACTCTTAGCTTTGTATATATACCCTGTCTTCTCTGCCTGGCCTGTCTTCACTCATCTCTGCCTAAGGGACTCCATCACCCTTTTCCTTTTTTTTTTTGAAACAAGCTTGCCTCAAATTTGTAATCCTCCTGCCTCTGTCTCCCTAGTGCTGGGATTACAGTCCCACTATTCTGAATAACGAAGGTGGAGTTAGGTTACAAACTGGGCATATTTGACTTCCTAGTACCTGCTATTATGCTGGGCATACAGGGGGCACTCGAGAGTTCCAGAATTTCTGAATAAAAATCTAACCATGTGACGTCAACACATTTCTTGCTAAAACTCCAGAGCTCTTCTGACTAAATCTCAAGCTGATCATCAAAACACTTCTGGGGGGGAGGGGGGATAGAACTGCCCAGCATCTACTGCTTGGACCACTGAAACATGACATAAAAACCGCATGTGGATAATGGGAAAATTCTCTACAGGGAAATTATTGTGTAGCCTCTCAAAGTCCTTTCCCTAGTGACATTTTTTCCCTGGGGCTTAAAATTGAATATATCTCAATGGTGTCTATTAACATATAATGCTAGTGAGATCTCTGAAATCCTAAATAAAATCATCAGACCAAACTCATCTTTGACAGTGTCTTCTCTTGAAGACTGGCATCTCCACATCCCCAGTTACACCCATCTTCCCGCTCATAGCAAACAACAAAAAAATAAATAGCCTCTGGTGTCAGAAAAACAATCCCGAACACCTGTGTGCCTGCTTACTTCTGGCATCCCATTCCACTGCCAGCTATAAATGAATCATTCCAGTCAGAATTATTTCCCTCCTCTGTTGCCCGACAGTACACTATACTCTGCCACTATACCTCGGACATTTTGTGTGTGTGTTGAAGAAAAAACAATGTGTGCTCAGAACTTTACAGTCTGGAAATTGTTTCCATGTATTTAAGTCACCTGAATCTCACTGTAGCCCTGTGTTTCCAACAGAGTCAACATTAATGAGAAACGAGAGAAAGAAACAACTCAGCAACCTAAAATGCTGGCCTAAACAGGCAGCTTACAGATAGAGAGCTGGGCTTGTGCTCTGGCTCTCTGCCTCAAAACCCTTGCATTTCCCTCAGCTGCTTCGTGAAGTGAGCATTAACTACAGTGGCTCCTCCTGGGGTCCCCTATGCTTCTTAAAGCTTTGGACAGAAGGAAGCAAGTTTAACTTCATTTAACTTCTTTAGTGACTCATCTATTAACAACCTCCTGAATCAAAGTTCCCAATGTGACGGTTAAGGGTCTGTGCCTCATATTTGAAGATGGATTCAGTGATTTAAAAAAATGTCTTTCTTTTATCTTATTTTTTATTGCTTAGATGCCCAGTTTTCTAAGAAAAGGGTGTGGATTCTGATGGGAGAGGAGGTAGGAGGAACTGGGAGGAATTAAGGGAGGGGGGAGTCAGAATATACTCTATGAAAAAATATTTTAGTAAAATAAAAATAAAACGACAAAACACTATGACTCTCACTGAGATGAGACGAGGTCCTGCATGGACAGTTAGCTCCACTCATTAGAAAACCGACTGCTTCCCACACGCCAGGCTCAGAGCTCTTGGAGTCAGATTTACACTGCGGTTATGTTGTAAATATTGTATTCACCACATTCAGACGAGCTGTAAATCTACAACATGGTTATCTGGGAGGAAGGGTATGTCTCTGACCACCCAGACCAAAGATATTTAGGCCACAATCAAATAAAGCACGCAGATTCTCAGCCTCCTGGGTAGAGCTACCAAACCCGAGGTCTCACCTTGAGGAGGGGACACAACAGAATGAGGTGCCAGGACCTAGTCTGCTTAGCAGCTGTTTTCCCAGCCCCAGCCTTGCACACTGAGGGCCTAACAGGCTGCTGCCACTTTTATTAAGTTCTTACTGACCAACTATATATATTAAACCTTGATGAGGGAACTAAGTATAGATAAATAAAGTGGCTTTGGAGGGGGTGGGATGCATATGAATAAAGTGTTAGAAAGGTCCAATAAGAAGATAGTTTGTATGGAGGGCTCTAGAAAGACATTTTAGAGCAGTTTGTGAGGGAACTGGGCTGTTCAAACTGCCTTGGAATAAGTCGATCGGAGAAACAACACAAAGGATGTACATGGACAGCGTGAACTGGCCTGGTAGGAGGCACACGTCTCAGCTGTCAGGTACTAGCATCAAAAGTGAGGAAGAGCTCCCCTGGAAGTCTGGAGGACAAGGGCAGAGGGCAGAAGGGAGGAGAAGGGAAACGGGTAGGCAGCTCTGCAGGCTGTAATAATGACTGCAGCCGGACCGTGAATCATCATGAGTGGTGTCAGCGCGAGCCTGAATTCTCTGCGCTGTATGGGAGCTCCAGAGGCAAACGGGCATAGAGAAGTCTCACTGAGCAAGAGGGAGGGCCGCTGCCAGATGAGGAACATCCCTTATGATTGGTTATTCTTTCAGCACGTTGTCCCTATACGGCCACCAGGTGACCCCTGTCAGTTACTTGGGGCCGCTTCTGCTACATTCAACAGTCAAGTCAAAGGGCCTGAACATGATGACAACGGAATTGGCCACTGGGAGTTTCAACTACGTCAGGTTGCCCGGCCTGTGATTTATTTGAAAAAGAATCATAAACGGACCATGAGTCATTTTCAGCAACCACAGCTTCAGAGCCAAACAGTAAATTCTGAGAAACCAATTTCCACTGTGGGCAGAGCCCGGTTCCTAGTGTCTGATCGGCTGGCAAGCATCAGATTAGAGAGAGCGGATGAGAGAGCAGCAGGTGCAGCCAGGCCACAGCTGGTCAGAGGCCTGCAGACCCTGGGGGAGAAGAGGGGGGCTGCCTGGGCCCCACCCTGACAGTGCAGAGGAATCAAGACAGACTCCACACTTGTGTTCCAGAAAATCAGGCAGGATCAAGGAAAAGATTGCTAGACCACATGAGTGGCCAGCACCAAAGTAAAAGGCTATTTATTTTGATCAACAGACAAAAGAGAGTCCCCAGTCAGTTCCTCATCAGCTTGTTCCTGCCTTTCATTACTGAGTCTTTTCCCTCTAGTCTCTTAAGAATAGGAAAGCACAAGCTTTGGCTTACTGTTGTCCATCTTCCTCGGTCCATAAACTTGGTCTTTTCTCATCATGGTGGTCAGCATTTCCTAAGCCCTGGATACACAATAAGGTCATATCTGACCACTCCTGTCCCCGGAAATCTCACTAACTATATCCTGTTATTATTGTTATATTACAAAAGGGGACCCTACAGCACAAAGAGGTGAAGTCACCCATCCATGCTACCCATCTACTGCACAGGCATGAAGCAAACGTGGAAGCCATGTGTTCGGCCTCTGCCTGTGCTGCCTTTTAGGCAGAAGTGAAACTTGATCCTAAAATCAATACAGGCTCCTTAAATGAAATTTGGAAAATAAAAGCAAGGCATTAAAAAAACTTAAAAAGCACCCATAATCCCATTTTGGCTTTGGGGAATGTCTTTAAGCTATGGTGGTTTGAATTAGAAGGGCCACCATAGGTACATAAATTTGAATGGAACTGTTTGGGTGGGATTAAGGAGGTGTGGTCTTGTAGGAGAAGGTAAGTCATCCAGGCAGTTAACGTTCAAAGGAGCCACACTATTCCGTGTGTGTGTGTCTGTGCATGTGTGCGCACACGTGTGTGTGTGCATGTGTGTGTGCGCATGTACCGTGTGGTTGTGGATCAAGACATAAGCTCTCAGCTCTCGTCTTTTGCTCCACCACCATCAAGGCCTCTAACCCTTGAAATCATAAACCAAATTAAACACTTTCTTTTTATAAGCTACCTTGGTCATGGTGCTTTATCGCAGCAACAAAGATGTAACTAAGATAAAGTAAATTATTTTTTAACCTATGCTCTCTAAGGTATACATTGCCTTCTCAGACACTGTGCTTCACTGCTTACACAAATACAATGGAGGCATATTCCTGCCTATACACAAATAGAACAATACATTGTAAAACATGATTATTTTTACCTCTCTTTTTATTTCTTAATTTTCAAAACTTTTAAAAATGGTTGTAGGTAATCTAGTATCTGCTAAAGTCATGATTTACTCAGCCTTTGCCATAATAAAACATCTTATCCATGTGTCTATATGTACTCATGTTAGTACCTCTTAAAGATGCCACAAGTAGCTCACAGAACATGCTCATTTTCATCTTCCCTACTGAACATGACCCAGGGTCACCTTATCACTGTATGGTGCTAATAAAAACTGGGTGTGTTGATTATGGATCTACTGCCCACAGCTTCTTTAAGAATAATGTTCTAGCAAACTGAACAGTGATATAAACAGGGTTCCTTACCTGCATTCCAAACTGGTTCCCCCTTCTAGCTGGACACAAGTCCTCACCTATTCTAAGAAGGCACAGCCTTGTAAAGGCCCTTCTCGGATTCACCTGTCACATCCTTTCTCTCTCCCAGGGGCACGGCTCTCGTGAGCACCACTTCCCATTGGGTATCTCCTGTATATGGGACTCTTGTACTATTTTCTGAAAATGTGTATTTTTCAACACTTGCATTTTCTAGAACACTTCAGATCTTGGCTATGTGTTCTCATCACATAACTGCTCCCCCACTTCAGCCAGCAGATGCTGACTGCTCAGCTGGCCTTGCACCTCTGCTCCGTCACTTGGGACTCTGAGGACCCTGAGGATGCTGAGTTTCCCTCATCAGCCAAGATGAGGGAATAACATTATTTCCCCCCCCCAGAAGAATGACTTTCAAAATGAGCTGCAGAGAAAACATACCTTTGCTGGTTAAACTCCAACTTTTTCCAGAGTAATACCTCCCCTCCATGGAAGGGCATCCCTGTACACAGCTCACATCGTGCCCTATCGGCTAGACACCCACTTCCTGGGCAAGGGATGGGGGCTGCCGTCATCCTCTGGTGTCACACATACCTCTGACCTCTGTCTTACCAGTACTGTCACATGCTGATGCTCTCCAGGCCTGAGGGGTAGTGGTCTGGAACATGGAGCACGAGGGTACTTTGGAATCAGAAAGCATGGGGTTCCAATCCTCATTTTTACTCCTGCTGGCCTCACAGTTTTAAACAAAAAGCCTTTTGACCTCTCTTGCACTTCAAATTCCTCAACTATGAAATAGGAACTATGAAAAAAAACTATCTCAGGACTGTTGACAGCACCTGGTGTGTAGTGTCTGGCTCACAAAGACATAATAATTGTAGTTCTTCTTAATGTCACTCTACAGCCACCGTCTCAGATGAGATGTTATTGGTAATGTCATACACTGTTCTAAAGCAGCTTCAAATCTGAGAATTCTATCAAGTTTCTTTCATAAGTCTTGGGAGAGGGACCGACTCCTAAGCCTCATTAGCCTTAAAATAAATCCCTGTTTGTATGGCTCCTGATGAGCTGGGACACTGGTGTGTGGGTGGAGGTGTTGTGACAATTTCTTCAGAGATGGTTACATCCCTGGAGACAGCCTGGACCTGCAGTCTCTAAACACTGTGTGGTCCTAGGAGATCACTCTGCCAGTCTCTCCTATCCTCAGTGAGGAATAGGAAACTGACCCAGAGGGTGTGGACCAGCTTGTGTGAAGGCATCTTTGAACAGAGGTGTGTTTTCCCTGAAGTCATGCAGGATGTCTTATCACATTGAAGTCCTCATCCTAGGGGTGTTAGAAACCGTGTGCGGGCTTTCGGATCATTACGGTACCTGTGAGGTAGGATGAAAGTAGCAGTCATGGGCTACAGTCAGAGAGCAGTGATGTGTACATTCTGACCTGCCTGGGAGTCCTGCAGCCATGCCTAGCTTGCTCCTTCCCAGAACCACCAGAGGACGTGGACTTCAATAAGGCTTCAGTACCGTTTCCCAGCTTGGTGAACTGGGCTTGAGCATGGAGTGAGCCATGAAGACTCCTGGCCCGGTAGATGGGACACATCTCACTGCAGGCCGCCTTGCCTGGGTCCTACTTCTGTCCTCTCCTGGCTTCCAGGGCAGTTGGGGCGGAAGGCAACTTGACATGATCTGGTTTATAAAAAGCTTTGATTTCCAGGCCCAATGCGGAAATCTCAAGTCCCTGAACCCTTTGCCTTTCCAGAGAAATACAGCTCCCTAACACCAGGGTCTAATAATGCTTTTGATTTTCCTCCAAGCCCTCACCCTGCTGCTAGGGCTTAGAGTGGGCCCCCAAAGGAAGGATTTTGCCAGGAGAGCCTACCAAAAAAAAATAATATTAATTTAGTGAGTATTGCTATGTGCTAAGAATTTTTGTATATGTTTTCATAATACTGAGTGACATAAAACAAAGTTAACATTATTTAAAAAAAGCAAAAAAAAGCAGTGTCTTAGATGCTAAGCAAGAACCTGGAACTCGCAGGTGAGTCTTAGAAAGAAGTATGGCGAAGCTGTGTTCAGGGCCCACTGCACTCCCAGAATTCCTCCAGTATCTCAACAGCTAGGGAAGAGAGAGCTGTCCTGTTCATGAGTCTGCAGCCCAGAGAGGGGAGGATTTATCTCTCATAGGTTCCCTGCCATTAACAGAGCTAAATCTAGGTATTGTCATTACGGTGATGACCTCTGTGACTTAGAGGAGCTAAAAAGAAAGTCAAAAAATGTCAAGTCCCTTAAAGAATCTATTCACCATGGAGTCACCTTCTAGGCAGTCTCGGCAAACAATAGCATCCATTTCCACTCCAGACACCGCTCTCCCTGGTTAATACAATCACTAGGTGACTCTCCTCTGTGAGTCCCCAGAACTTGTTTCTAATTCTCGTCAGAGGCACATCAGTCATGAATAAAGCCTCCAGGCGGCCCTCCTGATGGTTCTGATTGGAAATTTGCTCTACTGCCATCTCTTCTGCCAGTGTTCTCGGCCCTCTGCACAGTCAACAGCTGAGTCTTGGCTCTGGGCTGCCCCCTCACCCTCCTCTCGTGGTCAAGGCAGCATCGTCACAGCGCAGCCTTGAAACTTGCCTTCCTTGGGAAGCCCCTCAGCACCTACCAAGGGCTCACCCATCCATCCCTTCTGCTGACCCAGATAACTGTTGAAAGCTTCAATTATACAGACACATTTATACTCATGCTGGACTAGACAGACATTATGTCATTGAACCCAGAGAACAAATCTCTGGAAGGAGTATAATTATAATCTCTTCTTTATTTGGGGGGAAAATGAGGTAAAGGAAGGTTAAATAATTTCCCCAGAGTCATATAGTTAGCAAAGGGAGAAACTTGCACTATTCATAACTCAGCTTCCATCCCCTAGAACCCTTGGGGGTGAGTTGGGCTTCCCAACCTCTGTTCTTCATGACTTCTACCTCATTTCCTTGCCCACCGCCAACTCCACTCATTTAACAACCTCTTCTCACCACCGATTACCTGAAGATGTTGGCTGAGCTGTCGTCACAATCTTCAGTGTCTTCAACATCCATCTATGTAGTGATATGGGGGGCGCAGGCCTG
>LOJH01051439.1:0-12514 GCA_001685095.1 Ellobius talpinus
GAGACAAATCCCAGTGCCTTTATCATTGGCTTCTCAGTCTGCCCCAATTGTCAGACACATTCAGAGGATCCAGTGGAGCAAGCACTCTTAAATACTGAACCAAGTCTCCGGCCTTGGCAATACATTTATAGAGATGATTTTATGTTAAATATTTCATTTCTTAAAAATTCATTCAGTAATTTATGTTCTCAATTTGGGAAGACCTACTCTGTTTTTCTTGACAGTGTCTAGGGGAGAAACGAAGGAAGGAACAACTCAGTTAGCAAGTTTGCTCTTCATTCAGCACAGACCAGGTCTTCTCTCCTCACCTTTAATGTTAAATCTCCACCGGAAAAGTCACAGGCAGAGGTGCAAATGAAAATTTAAGCAGGGGCAGGTAAAGGCTCAGCAGTTAAGAGCACTGGCTGCTCTTCCTCTGGACCGGGCACATCCCAACACTCCCACGTGGCAGCTCTTAACTGTCTGTGCCTCCAGTTCTAGGCAAGCCAATGCCTTCTTCCGGTTTCAAGGGACACCAGGCCCACATGTGGTGTGCACACACACATGCAGACAAAACCCCAATCACATAAAAAACAAAACTCAATGAGGCAGCAGACGCTTTGGGTGTTTTCTTACTGGAATCTTCTCTCCTATCAGCCAGGATAGTTAAAGATATGCAATTATTTGTTTGTTTATTTTTGATGTTTCAGTGGCATCTATTTTTCTCCAATCCTCTCTCCCCTTCTACCCTCTTCTGTGACGCCCACCCCACTCCCAATTTACTCAGGAGATTTTGTCTTTTTCTACTTCCTATGTAAATCCATTTATGTCTCTCTTAGGGTCCTCTTCGTTGTCTAGTTTCTCTGGGGTTGTGGGCTATAGACTGATTTTTTTCTTAACTTTATGTCTAAAAGCCCCTTATGAGTGAGTACATTATATGTTTGTCATTCTGGGTCTCAGTTATCTCACTCAATATGTTTTTCCTAGATCCATCCATTTGCCTGCAAATTTCAAGATGTCATTATTTTTTACCACTGAGTAGTACTCCAATGTGTAAATGTACATATTTTCTATATCCATTCTTCAATTCGGAGTCATTTAGGTTGTTTCCAGGTTCTAGCTATTACAAATAATGCTGCTATGAACAACCGTTTTCAGTAAGTGGAATTAATGCTGTTTATATATTTTATGCCGGAAAATTACAGACATAGCAACTATTTCTGTTTCTATTTCTTTAATTTATAATCTCACATTGTCTGTGTTTGTGGGGTTTATTCTCCCAAGAAAGCACATTAAGAAATTTTATGCATGTATTTACATTTCTTTAAAAGGCATTAGTTATATATAAGAAATTGTTAAAAGTGTCTTTAAAATACAACTCTTTCCTATACTAAGGATTCTGTGAGCTAAGTAGTTGTGAACAGGTGAGGGAAGCAGAGAATGGTGACAGTGAGCAATTTGCTCAAGCTTGCCCATCTAACAAGTGGCAAAATGGAGATTCAAATGTAGACATGTGATTCTGTAGTTTACCTGTATGTTTTAGAGTCCTTAAGAAGGAAATAAAAATAAATAAATCAACATGGAAATTTATTTTAAGATAATAAAGGAAAAAAGACAATGGTCTTAATAGCAACAGAAAGGAAACATTGATTTTTTACAATGAATAATATTATTTATCAGAGTGCTTGGAGTCACTAATGACAAGAGTGAAATGTATCTTCAAAATGTAGTTGCTAAGAATAGTCATCCTAAAATTCTTTACACAGATAAGTTGTTATTCAGTGAGGATAAACTAAAACATTTTTAAAACAACCACTCAAATGCCTTCACCAAATAAACTACATCTAAAATAGTGAGCAAAGAAATTAATAAGAATATGCATGCATCTAATTGAAGATGAAGTATAAACCCTAATAGAAACAATGATCTAATGATCTGGGAAGAGAAAATAACTTAAAGGTAGGTGGGCTAAAATATTCTAGACAAGAATAATAACCTGTGAGGTAGGAGAAATTCTGTGTGTGTGTGAGTGAGAGAGAGACAGAGAGATGGAGACAGAGAGACAGAGAGACACATAGAGAGAGCACACATGCCAGGTCTGTATGCAGAACCCAAAGGAAAATGTAATTTCCTTTCCTCTATACCTGTCTATTTTATTTGGTGAGACACACTTGCTGCATTGGCCATTCTGACTGGCCAGTGAACTCCCTGAGTAAGCCAGCATAGACCTTGGTCATGCCCAATCACCCACTGCCCCTTAACACCGTGATTGTAAGCACTTGAGGCTCTGCCTGGATTCTGAGGATTTGAACCAAGGTCCTCCTAATTCTTCTTCTTCCAGCAGTCAACTGTTTCCTGAAGTTCTTTGTCTAGTGGTGGAGCCTCATGAAAACTTCCCCCTTCCACCTTAATATATCTATTGATGTTGTCAGTGTTCTAGTCTTGTTTACTCAGCTATTTCTAGGAAAGACTATTTCCTATCATATTTCCTGGTATTCTGGGTCTTATTATCTTTCCTTGGGCTCTTCTGTGATGTTCCCTGTGCCACAGATGTACCAACTATGATGCAGAGGTATTCCTCAGGGCTACATTTCCCATGATCCATTGATCTCTACATTGTGTCCTGCTGTGGTTTTCTGTGATAATCTCTGTTTGCTATAAAGGAAAGCTTCTTTGATGAGGGGTAGCTACATTTATCATTGGCTATAAGAATAAGATTTAGAATGCAGTAGGAATTTTGCTGGTCTAGCAGAGTGGTATTAGTAGAATCATTTCTAAGGTCCATGACATCAGTAGCACCAAGGACCTGGGCTAGGTTTCCAGTTGAAGGCATGATTTCCCTTGTGTTGAGTGGGTCTTAGATCCAATTAGATAACTATTACTTGCCACTGACATGTGAACGCCACTTCTTATGCATATCTTTGCCATGCTGGGAATTGTGGGTGTATAATATGCAATTTTATTTGTTAATTATGTCAATAAATATGGAGAAAAGTAAATTCCAAACAAAGAGGAGGAAAGAAAATCTGTGAACTAGCAACAGAATACAGAAAATAAATTTATTATTAAGCAAACTAATAAGTAGAGAAATGGAATAGGAAGAAAAAGATAAAGATAATTGCAGGAATAAAGACTCATAACAATTGATACAGTAGTTTTTAGGAGAATTCCAAGAACTGCTTTATATTAATACATTTAAAAAAACAGAAATTACTGAAAATGACTCAATTAGAAATAGAAAATCCAAGAAACCTTAATGATTAACCACAAAACCCAAGTCTTTTGAAAATCAGTAACAGCTGAAAACTCCATTTAATCATGACCACTTCTAATCATAATTCTCCAAACCATCAAGGAACACATAACCCATGCTTAATATAAATGTTCAGCGAGAAGGGGGAAATTAATGTAATAAATCAGAATCAGATAGGGCTCATGGTAAGAATGTGAGAATAATTTAAAATTAGAAACTGTGTCAGTGTGATTCACCACTCTAAGATATGCAACAGTAAAAGATGAATTCCATCATCTCTCAGATTCAAAACAACAACTAATGAAATTCAATGCTCATGCTGGGAGGTGGTGGAGCATGCCTTCAATCCCAGCACTCGGGAAGCAGAGGCGGGCAGATCTCTGTGAGTTTGAGGCCAGCTTGGTCTACAAGAGCTAGTTCCAGGACAGGCCCCAAACCTACAGATAAACCCTTTCTTGAAAACAAAACAAAACAAAACAAAATTCAACTCTCATTCATAGTTAAAGAAAAACCACATCTTTTAGCAAACTAAGGAAAGCAGGTGGATTCCTTGATCAGATAAGATATATCCATAGCATGCCAGATCCCTGAACTGCATTTGGGAATCAAAAAGTCTTCTTTCTAAGCTCCAGCAGGTGAAACAGGACCAACTAGCACAGGAGGAAAAGGGAGCACACAGATTAGAGAGACAGAAATAAAACTGCCATATTCCATCGCCAACAAAGGTAGAAAATGTCTGGAAGTATATCCATGAAAAGACCTTAATGAATAAAAGTAAAAACTTTACAGACATAAAAAGGGGCCCAAATGAATGACGAGAACTCAGGTATCAGGTTTGGGGGGGCAGAAATGTCAATACACAGAAGAGCAATTTCCCCCAAATCATTGTATCCATTAATAAGATCTGAAGAACAACCTCAATAAACCTTCAGTAGATCTGAAAAATATATTCCAAGATAAACCCTATGGGAGAGAAAAACTCCAGGATTAACCAAGTACTTTTTAACAAAAAGGGAAAGGGAAGAAAAAGGAACCCATCTTATAGACCTGTAGAGGAATGTAAATAAAATTCTCAAGGCCAAAGGAGCCCATCCTATAGACCTAGAGAAGTATGTAAATGAACTCCCCAAGGCCAAAGAATGTGGTACACAGGGAAGCTAGGGTTCAACTCATTCCTATGGCTGCCAAGTCTACCCTCCTCACTTTACCTCCATGTTCATCATGGAGATGTCAGTCACACTTTAGAGGTGTTTCCAGGACTGAGAAAAAGGAGAAGGTACATGGGTATGAATTGACAAGGAAAGGACATTGTGATAAAGGGGCAGGCTGATCAAATGGCAGCTGTGTTTATTTAGAACAGAAGTCCTAGATGCAATAAAACAATGTATGTTTTTTTCTGTTAACTCTAGCAGATCAAAAACTACAATACTATAATATGTCTGTTTCAGCGAGCACACATAGAAGCAACAACAGAATCAAGACTGAAATAGCACCCTTCTATGCATTAAAAATAGGATAATCTAGACTGTTTTCTTAGTCTTTTGTAATCAATATTGGAAGTGATAGCAAATACTTGAAGGAAAACAATGCTAATATATCAAAGCTGTTTCATTAATGAGTAATTGGAACACGTGACCTCAATGTTTAACCTTCTAAAAGCATTTTTTAAGGCACCTGATACATTTGAACTTGGATATCCTATTGCAATCAGCTGAGACAAGCTTATGAATACATTTAAGCTTTCTACTCATCGGTTTTCTACCAAGTAGTGTTTTTAAACATCTACTAAACACTATAATACTCTACAGATTACTCAGATTATTGTAAGAAATGTAATTAATCAGTCCTATCTATCCTCGATTTTCTTACCTTTTAATTATTCAGATATAGTCCAGAACATAATTTTTAAAAAGCAATTAAGAATTGAATAACATGGGACTGAGAATAAATTCCATAAAAAGAATAAACAAATAATAGTGTAAGTGGGAAAGAATTTGACACATTCTGCATAACATTTGGAGGCCTTCTAGTAAGCATATTTTTCCATTTATGTTACAAGAAAAAAATCTTAGAAATTCAGAGATCAGATACTGTTGCTGGCTGTGTGCTCTGCTCATAGTGGGAGAGCAGATGGGTACCAAAGGTCTGCTGGTGGACTAGATTTGATGGGAAGAACAGAGGGATCACAGTGGGGAAGAGTTCCAATCTGCCAGCATCATGAACTGTAGGATTCTGTCGCCTTGAGCTTCGTACAATGGAGTGTTCTGGCCTACAAAGACATTTTCATGAGGACAAGATAGAAATACTTGAAAGAAAATAAGGAGTGGGAAAAGACTAAATATGAAAAAAATCTTGTCATTTTATATCTGGGTCCCATGTCTCTGCTTAGTGTTTGTTAATATGCTCCCAGGGCAAGAAGCAGGGGAGGAAATTTGAACCACCTTTTTACTCTAGGGTTTCCTGCAGGAAAATGTGATTGTTATAATCTTGCTTCCTGTGGCATCTGATGGTGGTGGCTTCAGAAGAGTGAGAAACACTGGATTTTCACTGAGGGATCACTTGAATCATTGTCTGCGTCACAATGGGATTTTATAGTGACCAAACGACTCTAAAAGGAAGAGTTAACTAAACCTAGTAGATCCAACTCATAGAAGTTAAATTTTGGGGACATAGGTGGATTGTCTATTCCTTCAATTCTAGGTCTTCTAACCAATATACATGCGGAAATTAATTCTTGTAGAAGGACTATAGAAAATAATCCACTTAAAACTCATATTGGAGCCAGGGATACGGCTTAGTCAATAAAGAGATCACCCATCAAACCCGACTGAATAAATTTCTCAGTACCCACATGGAAGAAGGAGAAAATTGACTCTCATATGTTATCCTCTCTCTCTCTCTCTCTCTAACACACACAAATAAATAAATAAATGAATAAACAAATGTACATTTTTAAAACTCTCATGTAACTCAAGTATAGTTACAGTCTTAAAAATTTATACCTCATATATTTTTAAAGATTAGAACCATATTGTGGCAATAAAACATATATGACAGAATAATTAAAATTAAAAAATGAAAGTTTATTATGGAAAAGAAAAAATGTAGCTACCACATAACTGTGACACTACATTTATTTGGAAAGCTTGGTATAACAACACAGAGGAAAAAAAATATCCAAGCAGTCGTGAACATGATAGTTAATTAGTTGGTATTTAAGCACTGTGCTATATAACTTCCATGTATTACCTCATCTGATCCTCCTTTCGGCCTACTGAGTAGGGTAGACCACTTAATTCCTAAAGAAATTAAGGCACAGAGATTAAGCAATTTATCTTGTCACCCACCTAAATAGTAATGGGAGGAGACAATTAGCTTCTAAATCCTGTGTTATTTTCCCATATGGTTGTCCATACAGAACTATTGATGGATAATAAGATTATGCTATTCCAGGAAACAAGAGGATTTTCACTGCTCTATTTGACAGTTTCAGAATCTCCTAAAAATTATTTCCTGATAGGGCTGAGAAGATGACAGATCTTTGGGTGATGTTGTTGCCCAAACATGAAGACCTAATTTTGGTTCTCTAATATCCAGGTTAAATCTGGATGTGGAAGCACATGGTTGCAACTCCAGCACTGGTAGGTAGGGGAGTTCAAAGGCACACACTAGGACTTGATGGCCAGGTGACCTTGATGGCCTTGATGCCATGCCGTAGAATAATGAGCTTCGGGTTCAGTGAGTGGCTGTCTCAAAAAGTAAGGTGGAAAATGACGTAAGAGAAATATAGCTCAACTCAACCTGTAGCCTTTATTTATGCATGCACAGATAAGCACACACACAATTAAAGAAATAAATAAAATTTAAAACTTTTAAATGAAATGGTGATAAGTATGGATCAGAAATTCTATTTTCTGTTTTCCCAAATCACCAACTATTCTGACATCATGGAGATTTTCCTGAGAGTGTGGCTTAAACTGCTATTCCACAGGGAAAAACAAAACAAAACACTATGATCTACAAAACTCTTTATATCACCTATTCAGTTTATGATTCTAGTATTTTAAATACTTATTATTTTAAATCACAATTTATTGCATACTATTTTCTTTTGAGATAAAGTCTCACTGCACAACCCTAGCTGACAGAATTTTACATGTAGATCAGGTTGACCTAGAAACTAGGAGACACATCTGTCTCTGCCTCGTGAGTACTAGGATGAAAGGTGTGTATTATTATACCTGGCTCTATTGGATAATATGTTTGAGGTAATTATCATGAATACATAGACTACATCATGGTGTAGATTTTTGTATGACTTAGGATATTTGTAGATATGAGATATTGAACAGAACTGGAAAGAGTGGAGCACATACTTCTGTTTCCTTTTAGGAAACCCCATGGTTTGAAAGGTTCTCTTCTTTCTGTACAGTGACTACAAAACATCTCAAATTTCATATGTCTAATCTACACAAAATGAAAAGAGGGGATTAAATAACAAAATAAAATCCACTGATCCCAAGTCAATATCTATGTCTTTCATCACTAACTGTTTATTGATTACTGTATAGCTATATCCTTTCTTTGGCCTCCTACATCTCACTATACACAAAGGGACTTCAATGATACACAGTGCCACCTTTGCTGCGTAATTGATAACAATTTGGTTGTGATTCATAAGAAATGACAAAATATTTTTGGCTCTGTGTTTCCAAACCATGATAAACAGTTCAGTGGGCTGTAAGCGATTGGAATAATTCACGTGTAAGCTCAGTAATGAGCCAGGGTGTGGTGTGGGGTGCAGCATGGAAGTATAAGTGGAAAAATCATAGGCCAGATTTGATTTCTACTTTAGCAACGTGTAACCTAGTTTACTTAGTAATCAGAGAACTTGCAGTGAGATAGGATGCTATTCAGCTGTACATTTATTATGTTGTTGGTACTCATTAACTATTGAGTAAAGTCTGTCCCCCAAATTAATGTGAGTCTTCTATGTTTTCATTTATTTTTGTGTGTGGGATTTCTAAGTTTTTGAAAGACTTTACAGGCTCATTCTACTACCTTTCTTTCTGCTATTATTTAAGGTTTATTTCATCACAATTCCTTAGATTCCTCAATTCAAATAATTCTAGTGACTAGACATGAAAATCATCAGAGCTCAGCAGGTCTGTATGTCATCCACAGAATCTTGTTACAGGTGAAAATGTCTGAAATTTTGTTTTACATTATATACAAAAGAAAACAATTGTCCTGGTTTCATTAATGTAACTGTGTTTGTGTATGAAAGCATAGTTTTATTATGCTAGACCAAAATGTTGGGGTTTGCTAAATTGTTTTATTACCAACAAAACCTTGAGAGTCACATATTGGGCTGAAAACTTTATAGATCTCAGAGACAGAAGAAGAGCGACCTTTTCTTTCTTACCAGAGACCCAGCCAATGTCTCTTCTCTCTACATGTCCCAGTTCAAAGAGAGGGTGCCAATTCCAAGTCCCTCTTTTCTCCTTTCTGTCCATCTTCCCTACCCATATTTCAGGCTTCTCTATGGCTAATTCCAGTCAGCTATAAGCTGACTTTATCCCCTGATTCAAGTTAACTTTATTAACACTGTCTAGGAATGTCACAGTACGATCAAATATCCTGCAACAGAAAGGAAAGGTTTTAGATAAAAAAAAAATAGATTTCTTTCTTTCAAATACCCAATAAAATTAGGATACCCTAGGGGTATATGCTATGCAACTTGCATTGAATTCTAGAACATAATGCTGCTAATCTTGATATTGCGGTTTGAAATGAATAGATATTCATTACCTTGAACAATTTTTCTCCCTGCTAATAAAATTACATTTTGTGGGATTAGTTACTGGATTTTGATTTCAAGTGCTTTATATGCCACCTGAGTTATCAGAACAAATACATAGTTAATTCTATTCTGTGGGTAGTGAGTAAAATAATACCTGATGTTTCCTTGTCTCTAGTCCATGTTTCAATGCCTCAGAAATCAAAATTATGTACCAAGTCAATCCTAAACATATACCATACTTGACCTCCAGTGTTGATCATCTCCATGGTTGCCTTATTCATGTGTGATGCTTTGAATGGGAATGCCTCCTGTAGGCTCAGGTGTTAGAATGCTTGGTCCCCTATTGGTAGTGCTGTTTGGCAGGTTTAGGAGGAATGACCTTCTTGGAGAAATGAGAATTTAAAGACAGGCAGCATCATCAGTTCACTCTCTCTTCTTGTTGCTTGTGGTTCAAGATGTAAATTCTTAGCTCCTAGCTCCAGCTGTTACACTTATTGTGCTCTGCCATCATTGATACAACAATCTGCAACCATCATCCAGGATACACTTTCCTCTATTGGATGCCTAGGTCACAGCATTTGTCACAGTAATAAAAAAGTTGCCAATACATCTTGTATATCAATTTCAGTGGACAAGTCGTATCCTCACAGGTTTGTGCAGGACAGGCCTGTGCCCTGGCTGAGCTTTGTGACAGTAAAGCTCTCCTGTTCGTCAGGGAAAATGTCCACAGACTTATTTGCAACAAGTATCTGCTAATCAAAGAGCAGTTGATATGAAGGTGTTGTACTATTCCAGGAATTCGTTTTCCTCCCTTGGAAATTCTCCCGTGACTTCTCAGAGAAATGGTTACCCAACTCTTCTTCAGTCACTGATCCTCTCTTCCTGCTCAGCAAAGGGGAACAAAAGTCAAGGAATTTCTTTCCCATAGTCTGATCAAACAGAACCCTACCCTGCTATGTTGATGTAAACCAAGTGTTCTTTTCTAGTTCCTGAGGTGGGAAAGAAAAAGCTGATCCAGGAACTATGCAGGGACTCCTTTGAAGTCACAGTTCTTTACATTACCCACCAAGCTACAGCGGAGAAATCTTGTAAGGCTGATTACAGTAGTAGAATCTGGGAAAAATCACTTTCCTAAAGGCAGACACAGCTATTCTCTTCTGGGAAAAATATTAGTTGATCCATATAGAAGTCATACATTTTTTAAAGGTTAAGTGCTTCCTATTAATTAAATTTACTCATTTATTTTATACCCATACCACAGTTTCCCCTCTATCCTCTTCTCTCATTCTGTCCCTCAACTTACCCTTTCCCTCACTCCCCAGCCAATCTACTCCTCTGTTTCTGTTCAGAAAAATTCATGCCTCTCATGGATGTCAACAAAGCAGAGTCTATCAACTTGAGGTAGGACTAAGCTCCTCCCCTTATATTAAAGCTGGGCAGCGTAACCCAGTATGAGGAATAGGTTCCTGGAAGCCAGTCAAAGCGTTAGAGACAGGCCTGCTTCAACCATTGAGAGTTCCACAAGTAGATCAAGCTACCTAAATGTCACACACATGCAGAGGGCCTAGGCTGGTTCCATGCAGGCTCCCTAGCTGTCAGTTCAGAGTCTGTGAGCTCCTTTAGTCCAGGTTAGTTAGTTGTTTCTGTGGGATTCCGTGTGATGACTTTGACTTCCCTGGTTCATACAATCCTTTCTTTCTCTCTTCAAAAAGCTTGGCCCAGTGCTTAGCTGTAGATCTCTACAAATCTCCATTAGTCATTGGATGAAGGCTCTCTGATGACAATTGGGGTAGTTATGAATCTGATTACAGGGGACAGCCAGTTCAGGCTACCTATCCACTACTGCTAGGGGTCTTAGCTGGGGTTATCCTTGTAGATTTGTGGGAGTTTCCCTTGCACAAGGTTTCTTCCTGAACACAAAATGCAACCCATTAAGATGTCCCTTTCATCCCTTTCATTACTGTTTCCTCCCACCCACCCACTCACCCCAACCCAATCCCTTATGTGCCCCCAGCCTACCCAGGAGATCCTTTCTGTTTTGGCTCCCCAAGGAAATCCATTCGTCACTGTTCCCCTGTAAGTCTGCCTTGTGACCTGTCCTCTCTGGAGCTGTGGATTGTAGCTTGGTTATCCTTTACTTTACAGCTAATATCTACTTATGAGTGAGTATATACAATGTTTGACTTTCTGGGTATCAGTTGCCTCACTAGGGGATGATTTTTTTCTAGTTCCACCCATTTGCCTTTAAATGTCCTGATGGCATTGCTTTTAACAGTTGAATAATATTCCATTGTGAAGATGTACCACATTTTCTTTATCCATTCTTCAGTTGAGGGGCAGCTAGGTTATTTACAGGTTCTTGTTATTGTGAATAAATCTGCTATGAAAATAGTCAAGTGAGTGTTCTTGTGGAATGATTGAGCATAGTTTCAGTACATACCCAAGAAACCTCCATATTGATTTCCAAAGTGGATGTACAAGTTTACAGTCCCACCACAGTGGAGGGAGTTTCCCAGGAGCTGTTTTCATTTGATTATCACAACCCCAACGAGATACGTTCACCAGAGGAAAAATAATTACATTAGTTTAACCACAAGTTTGGGGGGCAGATAATGTCTGTTAGGTTATGGTGAGCAACTCCATCATGGTTCTTGTCGTGGTCTGTGACTGACCCTGGGAAATAAGTTTCTTTGTTCATGATAGATTAATTGGGATGGTATCTCCTTTGTGATGAGATTTTCATCCCTACAATAGGTAAACTCCTCACTTTATACACATTGGGGTTCACAGCAGTGGAGATTTAGGGGATTTACCTCAAGCACAGAAAGTGTTGTGGATTCACCTCTGCCCTCCAGAGCTCTATTGCACCCCTGACTAGAACAGGTATCTGATCCATTGGGGAAAGGTAATCTAGGGGTTCTGTAGCTCTTTCAACCTGCTGAATCTCTTACATGTAGAGATACTTCCTAGGTCTACCTCCTGAATTCTTAAAGCTAGCCCACGTCTTTTAAACCAGACCAAGTCTGTCTTTGGCTATGGTCCTGAACTACACATGGTGTCCAGCATGCCATATGCTGAGCTGTGTCACTGTTTAGCAAGAGATACCAAGTGGGTCTGGGTGTTTGGAACATTTCACTCCTTTGGCCCTGGGAACGGCACTGGTTTCCATCTGTTCCTGAGTACAGCTTTCGGACCTGATTCCAATTCTGCAGAGGGGAGGTGGTCTGTGTTCCACACTCACTGGGCTCTGACTCAACAGTAGATGTCTAAACCTTTACTCTTACTGGGAAGTTTTTATTCAGTTAAGCTTAATTCGTCGGGTATCGTTTTTGAGCAGTAGGGGGATTATGTTTGGGTTTATTTTTTTCTGTTTAAATAAAAAGGAAGGTTTTAATTTTTTTCTTTTTATTTCAGACACTTTTTTAAATTGTTATTAAAAAAATTTTCCACCTCCTCCCCTCCTCCCAATTCCCTCCCCA
>LOJH01051440.1:1216-12514 GCA_001685095.1 Ellobius talpinus
GTCTGTCTGTCTGTCTGTCTGTCTCTCTCTCTCTCTCTCTCTCTCTCACTCTCTGCCGGCATAACAGCTTGGCCACCTAACAAAAGGACAGTCCTTAAAAGGCCTATAGGGTTGTTAAAAGCTTCTGGCAATGGTTTAATTGGGGGTGATTTAAAGTGTCCTCCTCAGGAAGGCTGGCCCTTCAAAGGCCAGGCAGGCCTGGCTCTCCTGTCCTCAGTGCCCACTGCTCAGCCAGAGCTGGGTCTGCCCCAGCCTGTCCCTCCCCCGGACTCCCTGCAGACCTGGCAAGTTGGTGGACAGACCCTTTGGCCAGCCTGTCTGAGGGGATTCCATCTTGGCCCCTGGCCCAACAGCACCATTTGTTCACACAGTTTGGCCCCGTGGCCGGGTCTGGAGCCGGAGAGAGGGAGAGAAGGCTAGGCTAGACACACACAGGAGCTGGGGCCACTCAAAACGCGTTGGTGGTCTTCTCTATTACTACCCCTCACCCCCGCTTCCCTCCTCCCTCCCCCACTGTCTGGAACTTCATGGCCACTGCTGAGTTGGGGTGGGGGTGTGGCATCTCTAACAAAATGTTAGCACTTAGCCTTCCAGACATGACATCGGCTAAGCACAGCAACTGAACGGTACTGATGACTCAGAAGTGAGCAGACGTGGACCAGACCCGTGCAGAGGGAGATAACAGAGCAGAGGCAGGCAAAAGCCTTAGGGTGTGAAGCGGGAAGTGGGGGGGGTAGGGCTTCTGGAGGCACAAAAGGACCAGCTCTGCTGGGATCACTGGACGACCCTGACATTAACAGCAGTACCAAAGGCAGCTTCATCAACAGGCTTTGGTCACTCAACCAACTCGGGGTCCCGAGAGAGGAGTGGGGAGACTTTGCACTCGGTCTAGAAGTGTCTCCCTCTGTAAGCTCAGAGACAAGCGTCTATCCCATAGCTCAAGCATATCTGACCTGCGGGAGCTGTCTCTGAGGAACTGCCACTTTCTCTTCCCTTTAGCTCTCCCAAATCCTTCTCCCTCAGGGTGTCTGCTCCCCAGTCAAGCCCTGCCCTTGCCTGTCTCCCTGTGGGTTTTTGCATAGAGTGAGATGCCCATTGAAAAGGGGCTGGGGACCAGGAGTCTCTGGGCCATGCTTGCAGGGTTGAGTGTGGGGGTGTGCCCTGACCGTGATTTTGAGCAACTGCTGTCTCAGCTCAGCTGCTCACCTGTATGATATACAGCCACTCTCAAACCAGAATTGCAACAGTGGGGTGCACAGAGCCCCTATGGAGAGAGGTCTCTGTCAGAATGCTAGAAACAGACCCCCTCAACTATGGCAAATCTTCTGCCCATCCAAGCCTCCACGGACGGGGACAGAGGCCCTCTGGCAGGGAATCCAGCTCTATTGGTCACCTCCATATGTAAGCCTGTCCCTCTAGTGCAGATACAGGATGTCACTGAGCCCCCCATCTACTGCCCCACCTCCATCATCTGCTTCCTTCATCACCCACCCTATATTCATCTGTTCACTCCAGAAGCGACCACCTCTCCTTGGGTGCCCAAAATGAAGAGGGTTCCCTGGATGAAGGTCTTTCAGTTTTAAGACCTGACTAGTAGGCCTGCGGAATTTCCCAGGATATGTGGGAAAGCCCCAGGCAAAGCCTGGAGAGTTAGTTACCTAGTGATTGCTCCACAGACTGCTCTCTTTTGCTATTGGTTCCCTGAAACAGTGGCCAAAGGCCACCATTAAATGCCTCTTTGGGTGGGAATGATGGAGTTGCACCCAGGGAGCCTGGAGGGGTCAAAGGAGGTAGGGAAAGGATCAGGGAAGTGACAGTGTTAACAACTCCAGCTTTGCACAGCTTGCTGTCCCTGCCTCTTTGCAGGGCTGTGGGCCTGTGCTCCTTATTGCCATTATGCTATCTGAGCTGCTGGAGAAGCACCCCCTCCTCACCTACTCCAGCTCTGTCAGGACACAGATAAGCCGAGGCCCCCCTCTCACCCTAGCCCAGAAAGGAGGTGAGCTTTGGCCGGCTCCTCTCCCAACCCTGTACCTCTACACTTGACCCTGGGCCATGCATTCTTCAGAGAGTAGCCACTGTAGTCTATAGCCACTGTTCACCACTGCAGTGAGGGTTCTGTGCCCACATGGCGGGTGACAAGACAGAGACTGGGAAATGACTGGCCTATGATCATCGGGCCAGAGGCATAGAAGGTAGACTCTAGAAGGGACCTCAGGGGGCATGACAGAGGAACTTTGTGGAGGTTATGCTCCAGGTCCAGCCTGGGAGCCCATAGATGCAAACCCTACTGGTCCTGGACCAGCTGCCCATCTCCGTTGGAGCCCAAAGCTTTGGGTCCCTCTTGCCCCTTCTGTCTAGCTGAATCAGACTGCTACGTTCGCCACAGAGATCTCCTTACCATCCCTGTCCCTAGCCTTATGTTGTCTTTTCCTGCCTCTGCTTGTCTCTCCTCCGGGAAGGGTTACTTCCCTTCTCCCTTGCTGAAGGGATCCTGCTAACCCTCCAAGGGGGTAAATGGCTCCTCCTCCAGGAAATCTCATCGAACATGCCAGTCAGGAATGTGCTCTCCTTCAAGTGGCCGCCCCACTCACTGTACTCCCGGCTCTTGGGCCCTGGGTTTCATTACAACTCAGCCATCGTAGGCAGTTAGTACTATATGGCAGGTCATTCCTGATCCCCTACACAGCTAGCAAGGCACAGGAATGGAGATAGTTCAGGGCTCATAAACACTTGTTCTTGCAGAAACCAGGTCCGGTTCCCAGCACCCACATGATGGTTCACAACCATCTGTAACCCCAGTTCCAGGGGACCTCTTCTGACATGGTCACCAACTACATGTATGGTGCATGTCCATACATGCAGACAGAACACACATAGACATAAAATAAAATAAGTAAAAGTGTTTTTAAGAAGAAAGAAAGAAACAGGCAGAGAGGGGTCAGGCCCAAGGTTACAGCTGGAAATGGACAGGCAGGATTTAGGCTCTGGACTCAGCATTCAGTGTGAACTCTTAGATAGCAATAGCCTGCCTGGTGGCATCTGCCATTCCCTTTGGGCCTCTCCCTGGGTCACTATGCCCTTTTATTCCCTGTATTTTTTTTAATTTATTTAATTTTATTTTATAAGCATTGGTGTTTTGCCATGGTGGGTGTTTGGTCCCCTGGAACTGGAGTTGCAGATAGTTGTGAGCAGCCATGTGGATGCTGGGAATTGAACCCAGGTCCTCTGGAAGAGCAGTCAGCAGTCAGTACTCTTAACTGCTGAGCCATCTCTTCAGCTCCTTATTCCCTGTCTTGTCCACACTGGACAAGAGTCCTCTGAGCAGGGAGCCCACATAAGGCCTGACTTTCTGCAGAGGATCCTTCATGAGACAAGCTTCACAGATAGCCACAAGTAGCCCTTCCTGCCCCCCCCCCACAGCCTGCAGAGCCTTGCTAGGAGGGGCACAGGGAAGGGCAGAATTCTGTTTCTATTGATCCTTAGCCTGATTTCTTAGGTGTCTCTGGCTTCTTTATGCCTCTGTGAATCTGGGCCAGAACTGAGCTTGGGGTGTGGTCAGAACAGGGCTGAGGGCTTAAGGTCTGGGAAGCTATAGGAACCCCCAGAGCCCAATCCCCCCTTCTTAAAGATCAGTTTTATACCCACCTCCTCCAAGGAGCCCCATCTGGCTCCCTTCCAAGGCTTGGCTCACCCTTTCCCATCTAGGAGTGTTCTGAGTCCCTGCGCCCATGCTAAGCACCTCCCTGCAACCCCTATCAGGCTCAGGAATTACACAGTCCTCAGGGCTGGGTAAAAGAGACTCCTGCCCCTCCTAGCTGTGCTGCTGTGTCCTGTGCCCACTACTGTGTGTACCTGCGTGGGGACTAGCTGATTGCAACAGGGTGTGTCTGGGGACTCTGTGTGTGTCCCGGCACCTATCAGGAGGCATATAATTCCTGATTCCCACTCATCTCCCAGGACCCTCTCTCTTCACTGATTGGGCTCTGAAGCCGGCTCTGACCCTCAGCCTACACTGTCCACCTCCCCATGCCCCCACCCTGCTGACCCTATGGCCCTGACTTGTTGACCGTCCTTACAAACACTGCCTCTCTTGTTCTGGTTCAGCCTTGGAAACCTGGTCACCTTTGCTCCCACCCCCACCCCCCAGGGCGGGAAAGGTTAGCTGTATTTTTTTTTCTTCACATTAACCCTGCAGCCCAGTTTGGGACCTGGGCAAACAGACTTGTTAATAACCATTTGATTACCCGAATTAAAATCAGCTCCACAGAGCAGACCACCATCTGAATGGAAATTACATCGCTATCTTTCTTCTTTCATCCTTGCGCCTTTTATGACTCTGCCCTCGAGATCTGCTTTCAACTCTGCGCCTTTCACAGTGACTGCTCTTTTGTAGCTGATACTGTCTCTAACCAGCTTGCTATCTCAGTCTTCAGTCTAGAAAGTACTTCCTTATACACTCACATCTCATTCAAATCTTAGGACAATCCTTCAAGCTACGAATACATTTCCTCACTGTGAAGATGAAGGAACTGAGGCCGGGGAGTTGGTGTGACTTGCCCCAAGTCTCAGGGCCTGGAAGGAGATAGCAGCATTGGAACCCTCGTGCCTGAATGGATATCACTCCCGATCACTGGCCACCAAAAGAGCCCCTGGGTTAGAAGATCCAAGGTCTCCAGGGGACTCCTTCTACTGTCTCCATGCCCTTAATTACCATAGAAAGAGCCACACCAAGAACCCTAGGACCATGGGTGACTCCCACCCAGCCAACACCCCCAGCCTAGCCTAGCCAGGAGGGGCAAAGAAATCTGTGGACATTGTTCCCCTGGCCTGTGGTTACTGATTTGACAACAGCCCTGTCCTCCCCAGCCAGCCAGAGTTAATGATTAAAGAGGGGATTAAACATTAACCACCTGTCAGTCTGTGGCGTAATGTCTCAGTCTGTACCTGAGCCTACCTAAAAATACCTGCCCCAGCTGTGGGCCAGCCCCGCACTGAGCCTCTAAGCCCCTGTGCCTGGCCACCTCCTCCCTAGGCACCCCATTTGGGGCCCTGGACTTGCCTTTGGTCCCTGGCCATCCCATGCTCTCTCTCTGCACCGTTTACACCCTACAGCTCCATAGTAACACCCCAGGCACTCCTAGTAGGCTTTCTGGAAGAAGCGACAGCCGCTACTTGTTCCTGGGAGGGGATGACCAGTGGCTTAAATTCCTGTGTGTGGGACCTTGCTTATCAGCATTCTTATCTCCTCTTGACCCCTCTGATCTGGAGGATGCTCCACTTCCCAGGCCTCAGCAACCCCAGCCTATAGCAACTGGACATGTATTTCACTGAAGAATTGCAGAAAAGCCCTTCTTGACCTTTCTTCTGGAAGTTAGGACCTGGGTGGCCGCCTCCAGGAAGCCCTTCAGATCAGCTCAGGGCTAGCTCAGATAAGTTCAGATCAGCGCTGTAGGTCTCATTCTCCAGGTTTTCAGGCCTGAGAGACTCAGGGCTACTCAGCTCCAGGAAGCCATATCTGTTAGAATGGTCCTCTGAAGTTCAACTTTGTGGTCCTGGGACCCTCCACAGTTAGGAGCAAGAACCCCCGAACTCGAGGCCAGCCCATGGCTCAGCTTCCTTGCAGCAGGAACTGCAGGAGAGGGTGGGTGCACTCAGTCTTTTTCTAGAAGAGTCCTAATATCACAGATTAGTTCTTACTTCTGCTCCCTGGGGAACCCAAAAGGAACCACACAGTCTCAACCACCTGCCCCAACATCTTGGTGAACTGCCCTATGCTACAAACCTAGTTATTGACGTTCAAACTCCTTTGAAGCTGGGGTGACCGAAGCAGGCCCAGCCAGTAAGGAGCAGAGAGGCTGGTCTGTCAGACTAGAAATCTGTAGGACATTTCAAATGTGGAGGACCTGTTTCTCTCACAGCTGCTACAACCAGACTTGACTATTCCCAGTCCCTCGTTTCCTAGACGACCCCTGTGTGGAAGATACCAGCTCTCCAGCAATTGTGCTCCTGGCCTCAGTGCCAAGCACGTGGTCCCAGGAGAGGCCATGTGGAGACCCGGGGGCTGCAGATGGAGGTCCCAACTTCCTTGGCAGAAAGGTTTATGACTTTCAGACCCTTCATTAACTCCTCACAGAAGTTTCTGAAAGGACCCTGGGACTCAGTGGGTTAAGAGGCTCAGCAGTTAAGGGGCCCTACTATTCCAGATGATCTGAGTTTGGTTTCCAGCACTCACACTCAGGTAGGCTCACAGCTGCCTGTAGCTCTGCGGGGATGAGGTTACACAACACCTCTGGCCTCTGTGGAGATACGCACGCACGCAGGCATGCACACACGCAGGCACGTACACACACACACCAGTGCACACAATTAACAATGAAAATAACACATCTTTAAAAGGACCTTTGAGCCGGGCAGTGGTGGCGCACATCTTTAATCCCAGCACTCGGGAGGCAGAGACAGGCAGATCTCTTGAGTTTGCGGCCAGACTGGTCTACAGCAAGTTCCAGGACTACAGGGAAACCCTGTCTTGAAAAACAAAACAAAAACAAACAAAAAGAACCTTTGGTCTCCTTCCTACAAGAAGAGCATGGTAGCCCAGGACCAGGCCCCCCACCCCTACCCGAGTCACTCTTAGCAGTGATGGAGTTGAAGAAAGAGAGGTTTCCAGTTAGCACGGATGGGCCCTCCTTTTGGAGTCACAGTCTTCTGTCTCAGACTCAGACACCCCAACTCCACTCCCAGCTTATCCTTGCAGCTTCCAGTTGCTCCTCTCTGCTCCGAGAGAGGAATATATGTTGTAGAATACTTGTTTAACTAGGCAAAGATGGGCTGCATTTGTTTAAACTGTAAAGATGTGCTGCATTTGCATTTATTAAATAAAATTAACTTGGGTTCAGAGAGGCAGAGTTACCAACTAGTTGACAGGAAGTAGCAGGGAGGAGCTTAGTGTGGTGGTATTATTATTTTTTTATTTTTTTTCGAGACAGGATTTCTCTGTGTAGCACTGGAACCTGTCCTGGAACTCGCTCTGTAGACCAGGCTGGTCTCAAACTCACAGAGATCTGCCTGCCACTGCCTCCTGAGTCCTGAGATTAAAGGCATGCGCCACCACCACCAGGTTTAATGTGGGTTTTTTAGTTGGGGTAGTGTGGAAGGAGAGAGGCTTCTGGGGACTCCAACTAAGAGAGAAAGTTAGCCAGTTGCTACTCTAACTCTGAGCTTGCAGATTTTCAACTAGCCTTTGAATCTTGAGTTTTATTAGAATGATAGAGATTCAATTAAAGCTGCCTCTAGGGGCAGCAACAAAGCCATTGTCTGGGGGGAACAGAACTCCCCCCAGGCTAGGGCCTCAGAAGTCCTGCTGCTAGAGGTAATGAAGGTAAAACAGCTTGTCCCTGGACTTCTGTCTCCAGCATCCTACCTACCTTACCCTTGGCAGTGGCCCCCAAGGTTTCCCAGAGCTCAGGAAATATGTGTCCGCTATAAACGGTGTTCCTACCCTACCTCCACCTCCACTCATTTACCTCCTCCCCCACTCACTTCTACCAAGTCACAAGTCCAGGTGACTCAGGTCAACCAGTGAGGTTCGCAATACCTGAGGGTGTCCTTGTTTTTTGGTGGGGTTGTTTTTGGGTTTTCTTTTTGTTTGTTTGCTTTTTTATTTTTTGTTTTTTGAGACAGGGTTTCTCTGTGTAACAGTCTTGACTGGAACTCACTTTGTAGACCAGGTTGGCCTCGAACTCACAGAGATCCGCCTACCTCTCCCTCCCAAGTGCTGAGATCAAAGTCATGCATCACCACCGCCTGGCAGTGGTGTTTGTTTTATCAGAGATGTTCAACCTGACTTTTGTGTACATTTACACAGGCTTCGTTGAAAGTTCCCCATTTCCCTAAAAGAAGTAACAGATTAGTGAGTCCCGGATCCATGACAGGATCCAGGCCTGAGACGATGCAGGAACAGAAATGAACAGGACATTGATTCAGTGGGTCAGTGGGGAATGAGGGAGAAACAGCAGCCTGGGTTGGAGGAACCTTGGGCCTTGGCTGCCATCTGATGACAAGGATCCCTGTTCTGGGCATTCATCTGGTTGCAGGCTACTGCCTGGCCAGACTATAAGTAGCAGGCATGGAGTTTTCAAAGGTCAGAGCATGGTGAGGTCCAGCTCTAGGGGGCCAAGTATAGGAAGTAAAAATTGGGGTGATGGCAGAGCCAAAGAAAGGACCCAGGGCCTAGAATGCCATGGTCTGGAGTTCATGAGGTCAATGGAGACATTGGAGGCCCCATGCTAGCTGCCATCTGAGGTATGGAGTCTCAGCTTACTCTCTGTAGAACTGAGGACAAGGGTCTAGGCAAGCAGAGCTCTGACCTGGCTGTGTACCCCTCACTGGGTAACCTGGGCCACACTCTTCCCTCTCTGGATCTTGGTTTCCTCTCTAGTAAGTGAGGACCAGGCCCTCTCAAGTCAGAGAACAGGTACCACCTGGCCCAGCCTCTCTTCCCTGTAGCTCAGAAATCTTCCATGTGTACCGAAAATTCAAATCCAAGCATCCTAGGCTTGGCCTCACTTGAGCAATCAGCCTTATCCTTCTTTGGTTTTGATATTCTTGCAGGGCCAGCTCTTCCCTGTCCCTTGGGTCCTTGCTCCAGCCTTCTTTTTTTTTCCCTCAGCAAGATCCCCATTATAGGAACCTTGTCCCTCAGCAAGACCAGCTTCATGGACACACTGTCTGTGCAGGCTCACGGGATCCCAAGATAAGACAAGCGCAGTGGTTGGTTAAATGCTTGGTTGAGGCCATTCTGAAATGTTTCTTTACTGTGATGCTGAGTCTGAACCCACAGCCTTGCACATGGTAAGCAAGTGATCTACCACTGAGCTGCACCCTACCCCCTTCTGAAATTGAAACCCTATGCGAAGCCCCTGACACTTTATATATCTTTATTCAAACTCTTTAGTTGAATTTTTTTTGTTTTCTACACAGGGTTTTTTTGTTTTTTTTTTTAATAAACTTCTTGCTAGAATTATTTCTGACTTTCTTTCTATGTATTTTCAGATAGGGTCTTATTATGCAGCCCTGGCTGTCCCAGAAATCACTCTGTAGACCAAGCTGGTCTTGAACTCTCAGAGATCTGCCTGTCTCTGTTTCCCAAGTGCTGGGATTAAAGGTGTCTTCTAATTTTCTATTTAGTTTTCTATTTAGTCCACATCCTCTCTTCAAGAATTCCTCCTTAGCCACACCTCCCCTGTGGTGTCTTCATAGGTGCGTTCAGGAAATGTGGCCCTGGGTGGCCAGTCTGACAGCCCATGGCAGAGACCCCCTCCCCAAATCACAGGCCCAGGTTTATGTCATTTGGGACAAAGGCACAGAACTGCCAGAGGTGTGGAGAAGAGAAGCAGGCTTTCTCAGGGGACAGGGGTTCTGCTGCCAGGATGCCCAGAACAAGAGGCCAAGGGCTGGCCAGGAAGGTCTTCACCACAGGGCAAGCAGGGCCACTGTGAGAAGCAAGGGCAAGCACATTTTGTGTCTCACTTTCACTCTCTTTAGGACCCTTGCCAGAAAGACTACATGTATCTAACTCTGGGGCCAAAGAAGCAGAAGCTGGGCCCCTCTGTACCCCATCTCTCACCTGCAGTATGCTAATCTCAAAGCACCTCTCCCTTTGTGTAATCCCAAGTGAAGCTTCTCTCTTCCATACTCACCGAAGAGAAGATAGCTTTCCATCTTGCAAGGTGCCTGTATGCCCCATCTTCCATGGCTGCAGGTTGAGTGCTATGTCTCTAGGGACCATGTGAATTGTCTGTGTGCCCCCCCCCCACAGCCCTGGACAATTACTTCAGCCTCTCTCAACTAACACTCGCCTGCAAATTGGCAATGGAATCCAGGCCTGCAGGGGCTCTGATCCCATAGAACCCAGGGAACAGAGGCTGCTGGACCACTCTCTGGGGGATGGGAGTCAAGTTGGAATGAACAAATGCAGTCCTAACTGGCCTTGGGGTTTCTTCTTCCAGTTGCTTCTTTTTTTTGGAGGCGGGTAGTTTGAGACAGGGTTTTTCTGTATAACCTTGGCAGTTCTGGAACTTGCTCTGTAGACCATGCTGGCCTCTAACTCAGAGATCTGCCTGTTTCTGCCTCCCAAGTGCTGGGATCAAAAGTGTGTGCCACCATGGCCCGCTTTCTGGTTGCTTCTTTAACTATAAATCCCTGCCCATGCCAGGTATTTGCCTCCCCACGGGCCTTTGCTACTGAAATATCCTTACCCTCTTTCCCAAGTAACTCTATTCACCCTCGAAATTCTGACTATAGGACATTTCTATCTGACATTGAGTACTCCTCTCTGCTCTCTGAAGTAGGTACTTAGCACCAAGACTCTGCCTCCAACCTTAACTTAAGACTCCTTCACGGTAGGTAGTGCTGTCTACCGCTGGAGCCTGTCATAAGGACTGGAGTTGGGATCCAGTCTGTAGATGGGAGGAGACATCAAGGCTGAGGTAAACAGTGAGGGATGNGGGGGTGGCACAGAGAGCCCACTGTTGTCCTTTGTGAACCTAGGCACCTGGGAAGCTGGGGCTAGATTAGATAAGTGGCCAGTAGGAAAGTCTGCCCACAGAGGGAGGTGATGTCCCAGGCCTCAGTTGCCTAGCTCAGATATATCCCTCAGGGAGCCAGGTGCCAGACCAACCCACCAGTCGAAGGCTGCAGGGCTGAGGGGTTCAGAACTCATGGGGTTTGTTTCCATGCTTGCCAAGCTAGCAGCCCCCCAATCCACTCCCTCCTGAGCGCCCCCCCCCACCATCAGGCCAACTGGCTCTGTTCAGCTGCAGAAACGGCCAAACCGTCTCTCTGGAACCCAAACAGGAAGCTGAGGAGAAGAGGGCCAACGGCTGGGGATCTTTGAGCCTCCTCCAGGAAACTGTGGGAGACAGGAGGGAAAAAGACGGGCCCTGCTCTTCTGCCTTAGTGCTGGGAGCCCACCAGAGTCTCTCTCACTTCCTTAACTCTCCCCCTGTGACCATTCCCACCCCAATTCCCTGGTGGCAGAGACCAGATAGGGCCCTAAAGGAGAAAGTCCAGAGGGACTCCTGCTCCTAAGCCATGATTATGATTGACTGGTTCTCTAGCACAGACTGGCCTTAAACTCACTGTGTAGCTGAAGACGACCTTCAACTTATGATTTTCTTGCTTCCACCTCCCAAGTGTTGGGATCCCAGTGTGTTGTTATTTAAATAGATGGGTTTTCCAGAGTCTTCTTGTTATGGTTTTTGACTCTTTAAGAGGCAAGCCACGCCCACTCCCAGT
>LOJH01051441.1:0-10484 GCA_001685095.1 Ellobius talpinus
CTGGTGCCCTCTTCTGGCTTGCAGGCATACATTCAGACAGAATACTGAGAATATGGTATACATAAATAAATAAAATCTTTTTTAAAAACTATAATATACTTCATATTTATGAAGTTCTGTTCTTTTTTAATAATTTATTTTATTTGCATTGGTGTTTTGCCTGCATGTATGTCTGTGTGAGGGTGTCAGATCTTGGAGTTACAGACAGCTGTGAGCTATCATGTGGGTGCTGAGAACTGAACCCAGGTCCTCTAAAATAGTACTCAGTGTGCTTTTAACTACTGGGCCATCCCTCCAGCCCCTGGTCTTTTTTTTAAGACTGATTTTGTTGCTGCATGTCCTTATGTGTGCCACTTGTGTGCTGTGCTCAAGGAAGCCACACCCCCTGCACCTGGAGTTACAGATGGTTGTGAGCTGCCATGTGGGTGCGGAATCAAACCAGAGCCTCTGAAAGAGCAGCTGGTGCTCTTCATCTCTGAGCATCTCTCCAGCTGCTTTTAAGGGATTTTTTTTTCTATTTCTAGACTGGAATCCATCCTAAGTTCTTGCATGTGTTAACAATATAATTTTCTTTCTTCCTTCTTGTGAGATGAGTGTGCACATATGTATTCATGTTTAGGTGTATACAGGTGCACATATGCGCATGCAGGTATTGAGGAAGAGACCCTCTGAAGGTGTCTTCTCTCTGGAGCTCAGGAAGACTAGACTGGCAGCCACCTCCCCAGTGCTGAGATTACAGACTTGCACCCCATGCCTGTGGAATCTGGGACTCAATCTCAGCTCCCCTGACTTGCAAAGCGAGTATTCAACCCACCGAGTGGTTTCTCCGGTCCTTCCACTCCTCCTCTTGGCATAGTTTCTTTGTTTTCGCTTTTAGAGACAGAGGTTTGCGGTGCTGCCCAGGCTGTCTTCAAACTCTCTGTCCTCCTGCCTCCACTGTTAGCACTAGGATTCTAGGCACGCACCACCATGCCTAGCACGCATACAGTGTTTCCCCACAAAATTACTAAGAACTGAAACTCCTGTTTCCTACCACCCTGTAAGCTAAAGCTGGGCAACCTGAGATGAACTGAAGCTTCCTGTCCCCTGTGTGTCCACAAACAGCAAATCCCTGCTCCTTGCCCCCATAACCAGAGACAACACACAGACCAAATGGGGGTGGGGGTAGTGAGAACGAACCAGGCAGCGATACGTTTAAAGGTCACCACCTGCTTTCCTCTGGCATGAGACCAAATCTGAGCAGGCCAGCGACTGGGACAGGTCCATCCCAGCATCAGTGGCCACACCTAAAGCCCCAGCTAATCCTAGACGCTAAGGCAGGGAGATATTTGAGCCCTGAAGTTTAATGCCTTCCTAGGATACAGGGTGAGGCTCCCACACAAAACAAAACACTATGACTGAGTGGGTAAGAGCACTTGCGGGTCAAGTCTGAGGACCTGAGCTCAGATCCCTGTAACTCAAGTAAACTGAAGTAGGAAATGTGACCGACTACCCATGCTAGCAGGTTAAAAACAAAACAACGAAAAAAAACCAAACAAACAACCCTTTATTAGACAAGGTAGGCCTGTCTTCGTCATGAGGAAAGAAGTCACGTCTTAGAGGGGATGAAGAGTCCACGGGCTGGAGGCCTAGACTCTCCCAAGAGGTCAGGCCTCTGCCTCTGCCTCCCCGGCAAAGAGTGGGTTAACGAAGTAGCTGAAGTTGGTGTTGATGTCCACCTTCTGGGATGATCCGAGCTGTTCCACTGAGGGCTGTGGCTGCGGGGTTACAGGGTCAGGGGGCTCAAGGTGCCCAGTACCAGCCCCTGGGAAGGCCCCCAAAGTTTCTTGCCGCCATCTCACCTGCTGCTTGAAGACCATCACGTCGAAAAGCGGATTGCGGAAACCCAGCGGCAGCCCCGCCGATGCGGGCTCAGCCTGTTCATGCCTTGTCCACCTGCGGAATGCAGGCGCAGGTGAACCCCTGGGGCAGCCCGGGCAGCCTCTGGGAACTCCTGGGAACCCGCCCTCGGGAGGGGCCAAGGTACCTGAGCCTCCCGCTGCGGTGCAGCAGCAGCCCCACCGTCCCCAGCAGTGCCAGCAGCACCACGGCCGCAACGCCACACGCCAGCCAGGCACCGGACCGGTCCTGATCCAGCGCGGAGCCTCCAGTCGCAGGCCTGCCCGACTGCCGCAGAGTCGCCGACAGGATGCCGAGCTCGCCACCTGCAACGAGGGCGATTCAGCGGCGGCGCCGGGACAGCTGGACCAGCGGAGGGACGGAAGGGCACGAGGTTACCTTGTGCCACCGCTTCCTGCAGGAGCACGTGGCCCAGCCGCCCCGCTGCGCCGGTCTGGGGTTCCGTCTCCACCAGCACCACCTGGATCTCGGTGTGGGCCTCGCGCAGCACCTTGGACACAGCCACCTGAAGGCCCTGGTACTGGGGCTGCGAAGGGAGAGGGTTGATGGTAGGGGGGTCTGCCTTCGACCCTGGGGGAGGGCAGTAGAATCGGGGCGCAGCTGCCAGCAGCTGGGACCCTCCGTGTGGCCTCGTTACCTGCTTCAGGAAGAGGTCCAGCCGCTGCGTTCGGTACAGCTCCAGGTTAAATGTGGGGTCGTGGGTTAACGACACGATAGCTCCTGCAACGGGAGTACATACAGGTCAACACCGCGGACCCCAGTAGGAGAGGGGAGCCCGCTGGGAGAGCATTAGAGGGCGGGCGGGGCGCTCACCGCAGAGGTGGCAGCACTGTCCTTGGGGCAGTACCGGCTCGCGGCAGGTGGCCTGGGGGCAGCGGCCGCCCAGGGGCTGCAGCAGAGACGCACAGATCCACGGCAGCGTCTGGGTGGAGGCACGGCGGTGAGTGCAGGAAAGCGAGGGACAGCCACGTGCCCCACGGCCTAGCGACCTCGCGCTGTCCCCCGCCAAAGCTCACTCACCTCGTCATTGCCGCAGACGCAGCCCGACTCGTCGGTGCAGGCCTGGGAGCCCACCCTCAGCATGCCCGGCCCGTGGAAGCGCAGGCGCCCCTCATGGGACGCCAGGAAAGCCGTCAGGTCCTCGTCGCGTGTGAACGTCTGTGGGTGGCGGCATCACGGGTGGCCAGGAAGGCGAGGAGAGAGTCTGAGTGCGCGGGGCCACGCGCGCAGCTGTAGGACTCCTTGGGGATGCGCACAGGGGATGGAACCCGAGCCCCCCGCCTGCTCACCTGACCCAAGGCCGAGACGCTGCGGACGTGCACCGGGTTGGAGTCCGGGCCGAGCGCCACGCGGAAAGATCCGTCGCGCGGGAAGAGGACATCGTCGTAGCTGCAGGGCACGCGCTCGGCGTCCACGGAGAAGTGGCCGCTCGCCTGGGTCGCAGAGCTCCACAGGTGTGGGTCAAGCCAGGAGAAGCGGTCGGGATTTCGGAAGAGCAACGGGGCGCCTATGGATGCAGGAAGCAACCAAGGCAGCGCGCTGAGCCCCGCGCCCCGCCCTTACAAGGCACGCCCACTCTAGCCACGCCCCGAGGTCCGCTCCTGAGACACGCCCCCTTCACCTTTCTCTCCAGAGTTACAGGTCGGGTCCGAGCCGACTCCTGCAGCGCTGAATGCGGCTCCCGAGGCCAGGACGAACTCCCCGTCCAATGGCAGGAGCTGCGGGAGGCGCGGTCTGAGGTGGCACATGGCCCAGGTACGCACTGCGCCCAACTAACACCTCCCTGGCACCAGGAAAACCCAAGCTGAAATGTTGGCGAGGATCTCGGTGAAGGAGTCAGAGCCCAGGAACCTTAACCTGGCTAAGGCTAACAGGAAGAGCTGGGTCTCACCAGGGAGAGAAAAGGGAAGGGTGTTGTACACCGCGCACAACATGTGCCAGGCCTAAAGGACCCCCACCTCTGAGCTGAAGCCGAGGCTAGAGGGTCACATAGGCCAGGGGGCAGAATTCGATGCTAAGGGGCAAGACACAACTGAGACTCTGGGAATCTATGGGACAGGAGGTGAATTCGCCAGCTCCCATCACCCTGGAGAAAGGATAAGACAAGGTCTCCCAGGTCCTAGAAGCCAAACTTTAAAATGTCCATAGCTACTGGGGACGGGTTTCAACTGCGGGGAGAGGGATGCCGGCGAAGGCAGGGGACTTATGAGTGCCTATACCTCATAGCATGGTTCCACTATGGGAGCCCCTCGCCACTTAAATTCGGGTCTATGCTAGAAATACGCTGTGCGGAAGGGAATATACCATTTCCGGGTCCCCCGAGTCTCAGGACCCTCATCCCTCCATCCTCCCAGAGTTTGAGGGGATGGCGGCCCGTAGGAGCTGCTCCATGCAGGGCCATCAGGTTCTATTAGTCATCGCTCACCACCCCAGGCTCTTGTACCCATGAGGGGACAGGGCGGGGTCTCTGGTCTTCCCAGAGCTTCAGACCTGCCCAAAAGCTCGTACCAGAGAGGGGAGATGAGGTCACAGAGCAGCTACACCCATGCCAAGGGTGAAACACATTGAAAGGAAGGGACTCTACCCACAGCTGGGGACAGACGGATAGGAGGCGACACATACACCCATGTGAATGGATGTATTTTCATAAAGAGCAGGGCTGCGGGAGAGCTCAGGTGGAGCACCTGCCTAGCATCACAGAAAATGAACAGAACTGAAGAGGAAGTACGAAGAGAATGCGGAAAATCACCCCAGATAGAGGGTGAGCACTAGATGAAATACACATCAGGCCGAGTGGTGGGGGTGCACACCTATAATCCCAGCACTCGGGAGGCAGAGGCAGGCGGACCTCAGTGAGTTCAAGGCCAGCCTGGTCTACAAAGCGAGTTTCAGGACAGTCAGGAATGTAGCACAGAGAAACCCTGTCTCGAAAACTAAAACCAAACAAACAAAAACATCAGGACTGATCCAGCTGGGATGTTCGGTGGCAGGCGTCCAAGTCCAGGCTCCACAGAAGGCAGCAAAGAAGTCCAGGAGAACGGTGCATTACTAAGTACCAAATTCATATACGAGGGCTGGGGAGACTGAGGCAGAAACATGAAATAATGGGGAGAGCTTCAAGACCTGATGTTGGAGCCGGGTGGTGGTGGCACATGCCTTAAATCCCAGCACTTGCTAGGCAGAAACAGGTGGATCTCTGTGAGTTCGAGGCCAGCCTGGTCTATAAAGTGAGTTGCAGGACAGCCAGAGCTGTAACACAGAGAATCCCTGTCTTAAAAAACAAAACAAAAAAGACCCTGAAAAGTTCAACACCCTATTTAATTTTTGAAAAAGCTGTTAACTTTAGTAATAGAATTTCTTTTTTTCTTTATTATTTATTATGTATACAGTATTCTGCCTGCATGTACACCTGTGGGCCAGAAGAAGGCACCAGATCTCATTACAGATGGTTGGGAGCCACCATGTGGTCAGCAATAGAATTTCTATAATGTGCTGTCATCCAACTTAGCGCCAACATGACACCCAGTAGAGAAATATAACATGCTTTTTCACTAAAAACACAACATGACAAGAGCTCCTAACTCCATAGGAGCAGTGAACATGTCCAATAAGAAAAAAGAGAAAGAAATAAGCAGGCCTGAGAACAGGAGGAATGACTGCCATTTTTCCTACGAGAAGAACCAATGGAACTGTAGAATGTATTTTTTGTTGTTGTTGTTTTTGTTTGCTTTGGTTTTTTTGAGACAGGGTTTCTCTGTAGTTCTAGGTGTCCTGGAACTTGCTCTGTAGTCCAGGCTGAACTTGAACTCATAGAGATCTGCCCGCCTCTGCCTCCTGAGTGACGGGATTACATGTCTTAAATTCATAGAAGAAAGAAGCTGGCGGAGATATTAAGAGACACAGCCCATGCTGTAGAATGGAGAACTTGGCACCTCAGATGCTAGTGTCCTGTCGAGGTTGCATACAGGTTCTCTGTGACAATCAGAACCATGAGGAAGCCCCCCCTGTGTTGAGTGGTAAAGGGGGAGGACCAGGATATCACTGGGAGCTGGAGGGGACTCCAAGAAATAGAGGTGACATTCTGCCTCTTCAAAGTGACCCATGCCCTTGTCCATTAGTATACATCCCCAGGCATGTCACACCCTGAGCTGGGATGCTGAAGAAGAGAGAGAGAGGAGAAAGGAAAGGTGGCTGTGAAGTCCTTTCAGAAGCAGAGAGTTTTAAAACTTTTATGTGGTAATAGAGGCGCCCTTCAGCAGTTGCTGCCTGCAAAGCGCTCACCTCTACATGTATCATGTCCCTGGGGCCAGGGAGGTGGTGTTTTAAACTGGTAGGGGCAACTTCGCTGTAGCCCCGACAGGGACTGTCCTCGCGGTGTGCCACACCCATGAGCCCCAGTGTGCATTCAATGCAGGATGGGTGCGGTCAGACTTGGGTACTGAGCCGTGATTGGTGGCTCACACCTGTAATCCCAGCCTCTTGGAGGCGTGATGGGAAGATCAGAAGTCCCAGGTCAGTCTCATCAACAGAGTGAATTCAAGGCCTGCTTGGGTTACTTGAGACCCTGACGCACAGAAAACATTATTTTTTGCCAGCCAGAATTCGGGAGGCAGAAGCAGTCAGTTGCTGAGTCTGAGGCCAGCCTGGTCTATAAAATTTTAAGTTTCAGGATAGCCAGGGCTACATAGAGAAACCCTGTCTCTAAAAAACAAAACCAAAATCAATCAAACAAACAACAACAACAAAAAACTCTTGGGCACTGAAGTGGGGATTCAAATATTTCATGAAATATTTTTCTTTTAGTTTCATTTGATTTGGTGTTGTTGATGGCTTAGAGGCTAAGGGTACTGGCTGTATTTCCGGAGGACCCAGGTTTGAACCCCAGGAAAGCTGGACAGATGGCTCAGTGGATAAGAGCACTGCCTGCTCTTCCTCCCAGCGAGGAAGAGACCTGGTCAGTTGTCTTCATTAACTTAGAACATGAAACCCAACTCATATTGTTCAACAGAACAGAACAGAATCCAGATTCAGCAGAACAGCCATATACGGGCTGCTCATGCATGCTTCAGCATTGACAGGGCATAAATTTCAATTTCACCCAAATGGTGGTTCACAAACATCTGTAACTCCAGCTCCAAGTGACCCCCGCCCTCTTCTGGCCTGTGTGCACACATACGGTGCCCAGACAAAACACCCATACACAGGGGGGAAAAAAACCTCCTGAAAAACAACAAAAACCAACAAACAGAAACAAAACCAACCACAGGGATTGAGTGGGGGTCGCCGAGGCTGGCAACCTTTGGTGCGCTGAAGCCTTAGCATATGCGGGCTGATTAGCCTCTTGCTTCTAACCCTCCGGGCTATCTGGGGGCTAGCTTTGCAGGCAGGTTGCTAACGTGGCCTTCAGGATAGGGGTTAGGGGAGAGCTGGGCTGTGAGACACCATGTGTTCTCTGATGCCCCCTCCCAGAGAATATCTCCACCCAGCGGCTCCAGTGGCGACGCACAGAGTCCTGGGAATGGACCTTCGGCGACCCTGTGACAGTCATGCCCCCTGTGACCCCGAGCCTTACCATGTCAGAGATGGCATAACTGTCTCGCACCAGGACCGACACCATCTGCAGCAAGAGGCGGCGTCAGTTGCGTAGCTGGCAGACCTCCCCACCCCAGTAATCCCAAGCCCCCATCAAGGTACCTTGTCCGCCGGGAATTGGACTGCATCTCCGGCGCACGGGGTCCGGTTCTGGTTCCAGTTGGACGCAGTATCGAAGTTGGTGTTGGGGATCCAAAGTTTGTAGGCGGCCCGAGTCAGTGCTAAAGAAAGGAAGGCTGAGTGTCTGCCTCCCTCTGGGAAAGCGGCCCTCCAGAGAAGCAAGTGCAGCAGCGATGCCCACACCCCTGGTGCAGATCGGGTACCCGAGGTGGCCCTGATCCGGGTACTGGTCTTTCAGCACAATGAGCACCCCATTGCGCGGCGTTCTCCGGTACACTCCTAGCCTATCAGCAGAGCCCTCTCAAACATGCCCTCCTACGGGACGTCGCCCGTGTCCACCCGTCGTTGACTTCTCGGGATGGGGTCCGCACTGGGCGCAAAGAGGCGTCAGGGAGCCGGGAACCGGCGGCCCTTTCCCTACTGCGCACGGAGGAGCCGAGAGGGGCTCGAGGCTCACAGGGAAGGGCTGCGGTTTCTCCACCTCCTGGGCACCAGCCCACGCCGAGGAACGGGGAAATCGAGGCAGGCTGAGAACGCCGCCTCCTTCTCCCACCCTCTCCTGAGATCGCGACCCTTCGGGCCTAGAGACAGCCTCAGGGCCGCAGACCCCAGCCTACCGCAGAATTGCAGCCACAGCAGGACTTGGCCCAGAGCGCCCATCTCGCTGTCGCCGAGGCTCTCTCGTCGCAGATGCGGACTTTGCTCCGAGGGCCCATGTGACCGGGCGGGGCTGAGGGGCAGGGGGCGCCCAGATGTTACACATTTACCTCCGACCCGCCCAGCTGTCTCCTGAGGCTCCTTGGAGGAATCTTCTCGGTGATCTTAGCATCGGCACTTTAGGACCCTGGGCCCTGAGTGCCCAGTAAGAGGGTGTTGGTCTGATGTGACATGGCATGGAGGTGGTCAATAACCCTGGAGGCTCAGGCATCTTTGCCCATCTTCTCCAGGCCTGAACTCCTGTCCTGAGTCCATGGTCTGCAGCAGTTGTGTGTGCTGGGGACCGGAAGACGTTCTGAAGGTGAACCAGCAGGTAGGGCAGAGTGTGATGTTCCTGGACAGATGGACCGTTAAGGTGAGTGGGTAGAAGACGGGCCGGGTGAACTGTGCAGGGTGGAAAATGGATGGGAAATGATCAATGAAAAAAATGAAAAGCTAGCCAGTCACGAAATGGTGGTGGAGCGTGACGGGGCTTTGTCGTGTCCCACGTTGGGGAACTATCTGCAGGCTACGCCAGGGCTTCCGTGGGTACGGGGTAGACAGGGGCTCCTCGTGCTCGGTATTATGCCTGGGAGCAATGGGAGGTGGCGGTGGCTGGAGAGAGACTGACTAGGTCAATGGCAGAGGGTGGCTGACTGATGGGTGGGTAGGTAGGGGACAGTGCATGGTGGCAGTGTGCCTAGATGCAGACAGACATGAATAGGTTGTGTGGGGATGGTGGGTGGAGGAGAGTGGGCTGTGAAGGAGGGGTGGGCCAAAGAGCTGTTACCCTGGGTGAAGATGTTGCTAGGTACATTCTGATGGGATGGAAGGTGGTTGAGGTAACGGGGAGGGGGAGGAGAGGTGTGGACTTTTATTTTAATAGGGAATGGGTGGAAATGGACAGAAGATGAGGTAGGTCCCTTGGGGGATGCTCAAAGGATGGAGGGTTGGCAAATGGGGACAATGAGAGCTACTGGGAAGCTTCTCCCTATCCAGAGGTACACATGTAACTTGGGAGTTGTCCCTTGTGATCCAGCCTTGCCCAGCTGCATGTCCATGTGGGGCAAAATGGCTGAGTGCAGAAAGCACCAGCAAAGGAGTGTGAGTGAACGGGATGTGATGGTTAAACTTCACTGTCAGGCTAACTGGTCTCCATGGAAACGCCTCTGGGTGTGTCTGTGAAGGTATTTACAGAGAAGCAAGCAAGACCTGCGTCAAAAATGGACAACACAATCCCATGGACTGAGGTTCCAGACTAAACACAAAGGCAGAAGGAAGCAAGCTGAGCGGCAGCAATAATCTCTGCTTTCTGAGCAGCATACCAGAGTACTAGTATGACCGGCTGCCGCATGCCACCATGCCTTACCAGCCGTGTGCTCCGTGACCCCAAATACATGTTCTTTGCTGAGGTCGCCTTTGTTGGGTGTTTTGCCACAGCAGGGGTGTTGGAGGGATCAGCTTGGGTTTGAGGTCCTGGTAACAGGTGGATGGATGCTGGGGCAATGGCGCAGTGAATGGTGGATGGATGTGCGGGTGATGGGAGGCAGAGCGGGGAAGGTGGTGGGCAGAGGGAAGGCTGCTGATGGAAGAGCCACTCAAGACTTTGGGACTGCCTAAGCCCTCCTCCCTGGAGCCATCCACTCATCTCCAGAGTTCAGTCCTTACCCTCCACTCTTTTGCTTCTCCCATGCAGAAGGCATTTCATCCACTAGAGGACACTCATTTCCACACCCAGGTTGAACCCAAACTGGCCAGGGAACCAGCCGTCTACCCTTTACCCTGGTCCAGTTGCCTTCAAAGGGGGCATCAGCTCACCTGGCTCAGCAGGAGTAACTGTTGAGGGGGGCTCCAGCCAGGCCATCCACAAAGGAAACTTGGGGGTCACATTCTTGGTGCCTGTAGTTCTATTTCTCACTGGAGAGGAAGCAGTGGCAGACTGGGCTCTGCCTCACTGCTAGCCAGATTTACCCATGGGCCATGTGGGTGCTCAGAGCCACATGGTGACCTCATAGGAAGGGTAGTGAGAGCACTTGGGCAAAGGGGCTTCCTGTAAGGGGCAGCACTAAACGGTAGCAACAGGAAGGCTGGGTCAGGGACCAGTGTATCTACAGAAAGCCTTGATTGCAAACACGCCACTAGGCACTCAGGCACATGGAGACACACTTGTAAACTGA
>LOJH01051446.1:0-11874 GCA_001685095.1 Ellobius talpinus
AAGATCTCCTGAGTAAATTGGGAGCATGGGGACCATGGGAAAAGGTAGAAGGGGTGGGGAAAGAAAGGGAGGAGAGCAGAGAAAAAATATATAGCTCAATAAAAACAATAAAAAATTAAAAAAGACACTGGCCAAAAGAAAACTCACTTAGTGGTTAATGAAAGATATCTTCCCAAAGATCTGAGATTGACAGAAAACCATGGCAGTCAGTAAAAAAAAAGAAGAAAGAAAAGAAAAGAAAAAAAATCCTACTTACCCTGGCTCTTTATGAGATATTTTGTTGTAGCTGCAAGGGTTTTGAAAATGCAAGGAGATTTCTTTATTGAAATTAAAATAAATATGTGTTGCACAGATACTATGCCAATGAATTAGGAAAATCACAGTTGTTTCTAAAAGGTCTGGCAGACAAGAGGGATTTTCAAGTGGAACGAAATTACTGTCCACACAAAGGTACCTTTTATATATCCTGTAATTCTTAATCGCACACTACTACACACAAAGTTGGAACCCTTAACCTACCCCACTCCTAGCCCCTTCTTTGCACTGCCTGGCAAGAGAGAAGGACGTAGGCCACTCTGGAGAGATCCCAAATACCCAAAGGCTGTAGGAGGAATGTGGACCTGTGACTGACATCCCATTGTTGCCATACCTGAAATCCTTAGGGTCTCTTTCCAACCGGTAAGGACTCATTCCATGATTCTTCGATGGGAATTATAAAGCATAACTTATAAAGTGTCAATCAAATACAATAACACTTTATCTTGAGAGCGTCATACCTGGAGCCACAATGCCTTCTGACTGAAGGGCCGCCAATAACTCATGGGCACTGTCAACACTGACAAGGCTCCGGAGAAAGTTTGTTTTTCCTGCCCCTGGCTCACAGCTCTTCCGGAACAGATTTGTGTGAGGTTTGGAACAAAATGAGAGATGAGCTTGACCTCTCAATCCATAGTTCAAATCATGGCCCCATCTCACATCGTGACTATTGTTAGGTGCAGCATAATTACAAAATCGCAGAGTTCAAAATGTACATGCTAGATATTCCCACAGGGGCCTCCCTTCATCCTGTCTCTTCCAATTTCTAAGGAGAGATGGTGCCCTTCTTCAAGACAGTCATAGCTGTGAGTAGCCTTGGTCTTTGTTTTGTTTTACTTTGGTTTGGATTTTTTAACGTTCAATTAATACCTCACTAGGAAAAGCAATGTATCATAATATTTGTTTCATTTATTTTAAAATATCTATGAAAAGTGTTGGGTTTGGTTTTATAGGGCCTGACTAGCTAGGTTCATTCCCCAGCAATATAAAAATAAATAAAATATCATCAACAAGCCAGAGATTGTATATTTCCAACACTCAAGAGGCCAGAACAGGAATATTGTGAGGCGTCCCAGGCTATACAATGATACTATTTTTTAAGGGAAGAATGAAGGAAGGAGAAATGGAAATAGATGAAGTGGGAGAAAGGATGGAGGAAGATACCGAGGTATTAATAGCTTATATGGGCACATTCCTACAGGTTTTTCACCTGCTTTTCCCAATTGTCTTGACATTGGTAAGCAGGTGACCAATTAGGAAACTGGACTTCCTACTTGAATGGCTCTAGAAAGTACAGTGATAGCCTGGAAGGTAAAAACAACAGGGCTGGATGCTGGCACCTGTCTGTCTTCCTTTGTAAGAATGCAAAGTAAGAACATTTTATATCTACCAGCCAATGTCTATCAGCTACACAGGGGCAGAAGAAGCCAAACTGGGCTGAACCACTTGGGCTTGATCACCCTTAGCCTAGGACAGTGGTTCTCAGCCTTTCTAATGCTGTGACCCTTTAACACAGTTCCTCATGCTGTGCTGACCCCCAACCTTAAAATCATTTTGTTGTATTTCATAACTGTTTCATAACATTTTGCTACTGTTATGAATCGTACTATAAATTTCTGATATGCAGCATATTTGATATGGGACACAAGGGGTCGCAACCCACACACAGGTTGAGAACCGCTAGCCTAGGAGGTAAGCTTTGACAGCAAATGGAACTGTGTGAAAACCACTCTTTAATGTATCCTCAATCAGATGTTACAGGTGTTTGGGAGGTAGCAAAGCACAAATGACACAAGAGAGAGAAACAAACCCCACACAGCGGCCCCATGGAACCTGTGTTCCCCAGACTGCTGCAGATCCTGATACTGCAGACTCTGAGAGGCAAAAAGAGGTGATCTGGTCTGAATGTTTACATATCAACAGACACTGTAGCAGAAACACCTCAGAAGCCACAGAACTCAGGGCACTCCATCACCCTAGCTCCCTCCCTATTGGCTGAAATGTCCATCCTGCTATACCGTCTTATAATAAACAGCAAGTAGATCAACAAAATAAGTATGAACTGATTTTTCCCATGATATAGAAGTGATGGAAGATCAAATACAGCAGGAGATACAGGAAGGCTCTTGTGTAATGAACACCTCACATCAAAGATCAATGACATACATGCCTGGTCAGCTGGAACACTCGGGAGAACCTTACATGGTCTGACTTCAGGTCCCTTCCTTGCCCAGGGTCCTCCTCAAAGAAGGGCACACAATTATTACTTGTCTCTGATTGGTGACCTTCTGCTCCCTTCCCACTGTGAATGTGTTCAGACAACTCAGTCATGTCCAAAAACATGCCTCTTCTCTATTCCTGCCATCCACAAGCAGTCTCTATGTGGCACTATCTGATATGGAGTCCTCATCCCCAGGCTATAAAGAAACAGAAAAATGTTGCTGAAGTCCTTTGTCCAGTGCTGGGTGCTAGGTGCTGGTTGTTTGACTATCCTTGTAACCCTCATCAACAGTTGAAGAGAAGGCAGTAGAGATAGACTCTTACACCGACAAGGGTAAACTGTGAAGCTGATCCTGAGGGAGCACAGCGTTGTAAATGTCATCCAGAGGAGTGGGGAGGCAGTAGAGGCCGGAACCCAGGAGAGGAGGTCAGATAAGCCCACGATGCAGAGTCCAGGCATGAAAGATGGGCTGGGAACAGTAATGAGTTATGGTTAGGTTAGGCAAACATAACTAAGGCAGCCTTGGACCAGTTACAGAGACAGAGATTTCAGCAGATATAAATGAGTCAATGGGCACTCAGCCTCAAGGGGGAAAGAAAAAGAACAGAATTTGGATTGCTCAGATTGAATCATGAGGTAAAAATATTAGCAGGCAGGTCACCTTGATCTCAAGTCATCTGAGACATTGGCTGGAGCAATTTATATTCACCTCCTTCCTCTCCTCTGCCTTTCAATAAACAAGACAGACTTATTTCCAGGGAAGGGAATTGAATGACATAGGGAGCCTGAGGGGCACTCAGGAAGAATTGTGAGCAGTGAAAAATTCCGAATCCTTCTTGGGGTTAGGGAGCCCCAGAGCAGAGGGAGTTACTGGCCATTTTTTCACCCTTATCTCATTCTAATCACATGGCTGTCCCCCAGGATTAGCACCACATACAGGAAGCGGTTAGTCTCCTAATTTCAATACTATTTTACAGTTCCTGGGCACAGCTCTGGTATCGTGCCAGGCCTCCTTGGTTTTCGAAGTAATTGGAAATACCTCTGTAGATGAAACTGTAGCCCCTAGGACTGGAGGGCTGATGTCAAGATCTTACACTCCCTTCATTCTCTAATTTCTGAGAGTGGCTTTTGTCATCCTTCGTTTGGCTCTGTAATTGCTGAAACTTTTCCATTCTTTCACCTCTAATTTAAAAGCTTGGTCCAGTTCTTAGCACAATTGGATCTTCTTCCTCACTGGGGCCAGGCCTATTTCACTGGAAATGTCATCCTCCCCTTACTGCTCCTGGCAGAACAGTTTCAGGACCCCCATGGACCAATCAATGATCAACCCCATCATACAAACCGAGACAGTGTTTTATGCACACCCTCTAGTATACTTTGTCAATTCTAGATTATAATGTCGAATACAATGTCAGTGCTGTAGACATGGTTGTTCAGGGAATAATGACAAGAACCATCTGTACAGGTTACTACAAATGTGGGTTTTGCTCTGAAGATTTCCAGTCCACAGCTAGCTGAACCCATAGATGCAGGCCCTATGGACTCGAGGAACAGAACATGTTTATTAAGGCTTCTGTGAGGTCCTCTGTATTCTTCCATGATCTCAGGACTAGGATCAACATTTGAAGTACTCAGTCATTCAGTCACTTCACTAATATTTGCCAGTATACGCCATACCTAATATTTGCTAAGAATTGGTAAGAAGTTTTAAAGAAGTAGTGAAGAATGGTTTGGGGCTGGGGATGTGAATTCTCCATCTGGATATCAAATGGGCCCACCCAAATGTGTTAGCTTTCTGTCGCAGTAACAAATAGAAGTTTCAGTCCATCAGGAGCCTGGGGTCCTGTTGCTTTAGGCCTGTAGAGCATTACATCAGGACTGTGTAGGAGAGGAATGTGGGGAAGCACACATTTTAGTGCTCCTTAAGTGGAGGTAGGTCTGGGGTCCCACAATCTAACTCAAGGGGATGCGCCCAGTGACTTGAAGGTCACCCAGTAGGCATCACCTCTTAAAGGTTCAACCTCTTCCCAACAGGACCACCATGGGGAAGCAATTCTTCAATACATGGACCCATGGACATTTAGGAGACACAGATTTAAACTACAGCAAAAACTAACACTTTCTTCTTTTACCTAGAACCAACTACCTTAGATCTTGGTTCATGGTTGATATTTAGAATAGAGGGCCTCACTCAGGGTCTGTGCTTTCATTGAGGAAATGTAGCTCGAATCTGCATGAATTGAAAAACCAGGAGCCTTTGCTTTTTGTCTCCAGGTTTGACTGGGTACTTGCCAAGCCCCCAAAGCATCCCTCTGCGCCTGTCCTCCATCTGACCCCCCTCTCATAGCCTACAAGGTAATGCCATTATGATGCTTTAATGTTTTTTATCCAGGTCTGCCATTGTCACCCCATTACTCTCTGCGGTTGTCCTCTTCCTCCTTTGCCCCCATTCTGGTGCCATCCATGCCACATGTATTTCTAAAGATATATTGATAATTTGGGAACTTTTCACTCTCTGTTCCAAGTGCTGACAACTTGGAAGACGTGTCCCTCTGTAGACTCAATTCTGAGTTTAAGGCATTTTTAGGGCATTGTCGACTTCACTCATTTCTTTTCCTTCTTATCGCCATCTCCCTCCTTGGAAATTCCAGCGATCACATCAGCACCCCAGGCATCTTATCTCCTCTCCCCTCTTTATTTGCCTTTTATTATTCCTCAAAAGATTCCTCCAACTTTATCTCTGAATTCTTCAGCTTCTGTCTTAACACACACTTTAGAATTCAGCTCATTCTTCGCAGCCCTCTGATTTTCTTCTCAGCACAGACTCTTCTATTATGTCTCCCAGGCTTCTGGAGGCATTCTCCTTTCGGTGTGTGTTAGCTTTCCTGTTTACCCTTTGAAACTTTAACTGATGCATTTGAGGATGCATGCCTTTTTATACTTGATCTCAGGCAAAAAGGCTGAAAAGAGGATGCACCTTTTACTGTAAGGGCTGTTCTAAAATGTGTGATTCTTAAATATTTCTAATGTTGTTCATATTAGAAATGAAGATGCTGTAAAGCTGACAAAACCATTGTGTGCGTTGACAGCCTTTTTGGATGGGAGCCTGGATGTTGGATGATGGAGAAATGAGAATTCTCCTTTTCTCCCTCCCTCTTTCTCTCCCTTCCCCCACCTGCCTCTTTACTAAGACACCTGCAAAGTCACTGTCTAGAACTTTTCTCTTACAGAGAAGGCTCACCAAGCCAAACAGCATTCTGGGAGTTGGCTGGAAGCAAATGTGGGCTCCACTGCTCAACAGACAGACATTAGCTTTGCTCCATCTCCAGCCCTGTGTCACTCCTCAACCCCAAGCTGGTCCCTGCAGGCTTGATCCTGCTAACATCGGGAACAACAGAATTCCCTTCACTGTGGAAGGCCATTCTGTTCATTGGAAGATTCTAATAGAGCCCTGGCCACCCCGCAGGAGAAGCCAGGAGCACCAAAAGTATAGCAACCCAAAATATCTACACACATTGCCAGATGGCCTGTGGGATGGGCTTCTGGGTTCTGCAAAGGCTAAGATGGCTCTGTTCTGTGCCTCCAGTTACAGAGTTTTAAACTCCCCCAGAGACAAAGCAGGGATATAACTGGAGCTCAAGGAGAGAGCATGAGGGTCTGACCACAATCTGTACAGATTTTCTCACAACTTCCCACATGTGCGGTCCTGATTGTAGGAGACACCAGAAGTCCCTAATCACAGAAGGCCAAGGGAGTTAACAAAGGGCTGGTCAGTGGTAGCCAGCAGCAGGTCAGGTTCAGCTCTCCCTCTCTGCTAAGGCTGCTTCCATTCATCAAACTCTAGAATATAAAAATGTGTGCCATCACTAGTCCACTCCGAATCCTTCCTCATTGATGGTCTTGGCTTTTATTCCTTGCACTAGCATTTACGTGGTCCTCTGGAAAGGAGCGGAGACAAACCACATTTTTATTACTTCCAAATCTGAACTGTCACTTTGCATGTTTGAGTATGTAGTTTGTTATTTGTTTAGACAAACACATGAAGACATCTTTCAGTCATTACCCTACAGATTCTGAGTGGTACTGACTGCCCATGCTATATATTATTCTCTCCTAACTTAGCAGCTTAGCTTATCTTCTGCTCCTAGATGATTTAAGAGTGTAAGGAAAATGGAAGAGTTGGCACACCTTTGGGTCTCTTTAAAGATCTGTGAATTTCTTAGCACACCACTCCCAAAAGTTAGTATAAATACTGTTTTACCCTTTTTAAAAAAAGAAATTACATCTGAATTTTTCTTTTCAAGAATTTCTTCCAGGGTTGAGGATGTAGCTTAGTTGATAGAGAGCTTGCCCAGCATGTCTGAAGCCCTGGGTTCAGTCTCCAGTACCCCATAAATCAGGTGTGATGATACACACCTATAATCCCAGCAGTTGGTATTTATTTACTGGTCCTGGTATTTGAAAACTAAGGCCTCCATAATATTATCCACACAGGGTACCACTGAGGTGCATATTTGGTGGCTGTGTACGTTTTATTAAATCATGATAGGTTTTATTAGGTGGCAAGAATAGAAATATAATTAATTATCACCTACTTTGCTAAGCATTTCCCAAGAATAATTGTCAGTAGCATATACTTAGCTCTAGTGTCCATATGTCCATAGTGACATCAAGGGAAAAAAAGATTAAGAAAACATATAAAAGAAAAAAGTTAAAAATAAGTTGAAAAATAAAGATGAATCCAGTGTGGGGGTGATCTGCTTGTCTTCAGCCCATTAATACAGCTTCTCTATCTAAAGGCTTCATAAGCAGTATCCTTAGACTCAGAGGTTTTTAAAAACCAATTAAATACTCATCTCTAAATCCACAGTGCATTGCAGCTCTCCACCCTCTTCGGAAAGGCTTCTTTTTTGTAGTGGAAAGTTCTTTATACAGAGACCCACAACTGGTCAGGCTGTGAGGAAAGAGTAACTAAAGAGTGTGTAGCTCTAAATGAGGCATCGACATCACACCCCTCTTCTAGCATGGCTCAGGGAACATTGCAGAAGAGGGAGAAGAAGGATTGCAAGAGCCAGACATGGGGGGCGGGGGGAACTGCTATGAAATAGTGGCTTGTGGACAAGACAGGGCTGCTCCACTTAGGAACTAACAATGGCTGTGACACCTACACAGTATCAGCCTGGTTAAATATCCAGTGTAGCTATGGGGAGGGACTCACAAAGCTCAACCCCTAACTGAGGAGTTTTGACAGTTGAAGGCTGTTCTGGTAGGGAAGTGGCCCAGTGCGTGATCTTACACCTATGTATGTAGACACATAGACAGCAGTAATTAAATTCTGTGGGCTATGAAAGAGGATATGAAGTTGGGACATTTGTTGGGAGGGCCTTAGAGGAGTGGATGTTTGATATCCTTAAAGTGCACTGTATATGTGTATGAATTATTAAAGAATTAGTAAGAGATATACATTAAAAATAAGCTATGATTCTTGCACCATTGCCTAGGCAATACAGGGGTGCATTCCACAGCACTGTACATCCTCATGGCCATTTAGGACTGTGGACTAAAAATTGGCTGACAAGTGTGAAATCTTATACAGCTGAATTAAATATAGCTCATTCTTTCTGGGCTGCTCTGCTTTTGGCAAAGTAACCAGTGGTAAGTGAAAGGAGTTGAACAGCACATAGGAGCATAAAAACTGTTTTTAAAAATAAGCCCAGAAGCTGGAGAAATGGCTTGGAGGTTAACAGTGATTGCTGCTCTTGCAGAGGATCTGAGTTCAGTTCCCAGCACTCATGGAGGCCATCCCACACCTTCCCATAAACTCCAGTTCCAAGGAGTTCAAGGCCCTCTTCTGGCCTCCATGGGCTCTTACACTCATGTGCACATACCAGGCACGAATATACATGTCAGTACATAATTAAAAACAAAAGTGAATCTTTAAAACTAATAAACTCAGAGGCCTTGAATGTTACAAAACTGGTTAATCCACTTCATTTTCTTCAGAACCATGCTTAAACCTCCACTCCTCTTGGTGGCCTGGTGTGGCAGCCCTGGCTTCTCCACTGGCTCCCCTTACCCTGCCACTACCCCTACCCTTCCACTAACCCTGGGTTGCCTGCAGCTTTCCTTCTCCCGTGACACCCATTCTAACTGAAATTATTTGATTCACTGATAATGATTTCTTGGGTGTTAACTTGACTAAATTTGGAATAAACTACAATCCAGAAATGCAGGGCACACCTATGAGAGAATTTTTGCTTGGTTTGAGCTGCGTGAATATACTTCCAGCCCAGACCTTTGAGGTAGGAAGAACCACACCTTTAATCCAGATCTTAAGGTGGGAAGAAACACTCTGGACTACTCCTTCTGCTTGAAGTCTATGTAAGGACATAGAAGGAGGAAGCTTTTTCTCTCTGTCTGCTTGCTGTTGCCTTGCTAGCACATTCATGCCTTCATTGATATTAGAGCCTACTTCTTCAGGATTCTAGAATCTATTAAAGACCAGCTGAGACATTCAGCCCTGTGGACTGATTCACAGCCAAGCATTGTTGGATGAGCTAGACTACAGCCTGTAAGTCATTCCAATAAATCCCCTCATAAATACAATATACATATGTATATTATATGTGTGCATATTTATTATACATATGTATATTATTTGTGTGTGTATTAAATATAAATACATGGAGAGAGAGATTCATTTTATAACTTCTATAACTTTAGAGAACCCTGACTAATACAACTGGGGTCAGGTTGCATGAGCTGTCAATCTATAACACAAGTGTGATGATGAATATTGGCTGTCAGTGTGACAGGATCTAGAATCATCTAGGAGGCAAATCTCAGTGCATGTCTGTGAGGGAGTTTTTAGATTAGGTTAGCTGAAGGGGAGTGACAGATCCACTCTAAATGTGGGCAGCAGCCATAAAATAGTCACATTTATCACTCTTTGCTTCCAAAGTACAGACACAATGTGACCTACTGCTTCACACACATGCTGCCCTATTTTCCTGACGAGCTGTGCCTTCAAACTATGGACCAAACTAGACCCTTCCTTCTTTAAGGGGATTTGTCAAGTGTGTTTTCACAGCAATGAGAAAAATAACTAATCTCAACAAACTAATCTCATGCCCTTGATCTGACTAGCATCATATTTTAAATTAGATATGAGGAACAATGGAAATACATTTGTTCCATCAAACTTGGGATACATAAATAATCTCAAAACTTGGACTTTCTAGAGGTCTTTTGGTTTGAGCATTGCAAATCATCAAGGACAACATTTCCTCTTAAATCTATTCCAACTCATTTTAAACCGACCAACTTTAAGCCATCCTCTCATGGCTTACATGGGAACCAAAATAAATCTGTCCTGATAGCTTTGGACAATAGACTGACAACTCAATGATGAAGTGTGTGCCTTAGTTCAAAGTTCAAAGAGAACAAGCACCAGACGGAGCTCTGGTTACATGTGCTTTTCTCTGTTCAGAGGTGGTCATCACCTTGTGTCACAAGGAATACAGAGGATCTGACATTCAGAATGATTTTGAAGCAGCGTGCACGGAAATAAAGCTTCCCGCTTCCTACCAGACACAAGCTCTCTTCTGCACAGCCCCATTTAAAATATCACTGCCGCAGCTGAAATATTCATCTTAGTTAAAAGTACTACATAGAAAGTCAACCTGTGTATTTTCTGCTGGTGGGAACCTACACAGCTAAAAATGTCTCCTTTCCAAATGTGAACTAAAAAGTCCAAAATTATAAACAAGTTTCATAACTTTTAAAAGTAGGAAGAACGTTCCCAAGAATGAGCTCATGGTCTCAGACCTTCCTGATGTACTGGACCAGGAGAGATGGCATCATATGAGAAATAAGGAAAGGAATGTGGGCAGAACTCCAGCTTTTTTGCCTTAAGAAAGAAATTGTCAACCCAAGCAGGTCCCACCAAAGAGTGTCCTGTACTCTCCCGTGCCTTGGTATAGTATGACATGTGCAACATTTCTAGGTGGACAATTCTATGTGTCAACTTGACCAGGTCACAAATGTTCCCAGAAATAGATATTGTTTCTGGGATAAGAGGAGATGATGGAAGAGGTTGACATAAGAAACAGTAGGCTGATCCCCTTAGTGGGAGTGAGCTTCATCTAGTTCCTTGGGCTCCTCAATATCACACGGGGTCCTAAACAATTTTCGGTGACTTGAAATATTCAATCAGAAAAACTCTAAAAACACAAATTTACAAATTTCACATCTAATTCCACTTTGATTAGCATGATGAAGCCTCACAGAGCCTTGTTCTGTCCCAGAGCAGTGTGAGTCAAAATTTTGTCCAAAATATTCATGCTATATACAACACACACCCATTAGTGACATCACAGCCATTACAGGTAGCAAACTGACTATATTAATATCAAAGTACTTGTGTTCAAAGTCCTTTATTTTGCTTAACAATGACCCCAAAGCACAAAAGTAGAAACTCTGGAAATTCAGATTTGCCAAAGTCCAAACAAAATAAGATATTTTGAAACAGAGATTACATTCATAAAACTTTAAATAGAGTAGATTACTGAAATCATCCTATTACTAATTATTGTTAATCTTATTGTGTCTAATTTATAAATTAAACCTTATCTCATATATAATACATATATATAAGCAAAACATAATATATGTAGAATTGGTCATAAATGTACTTTCAAACAGCTGCTAAGTGTTTTGATATGTATTTCCTGTGCATAATGAGGAACTGTATGCGTGAGTGTGTACTGTATGTATGTGTATATATACATATATATACATATATACACATACATAATATGTTTATATGATAGCATGTGTGTGCTATTGCGTCTGTTCCTCTGGTGATCCCAACTTCTTCTAATGAGGGTCTACTCAAGGTCACATGTGGCCTCATCCCTGTTGGCCTCTCTATTTCCTACAACCTCTCCTTTAGGACTTCTTACTCTTCCCCTTGAGAGATTTTGTACTTGTGCTGTGAGCCTTGAGTGTCCTCGTGACAGTCTGTTGTAATTTATGGTTTCTACTCAAACTACAGTATCCTACATGGGCTGCTTTTGAAAAGTCCAATCTGGAAAGCACTCTGACCCCCACACAGGCAGTCTTCTAGCTGCTGTTTTGTTTTCTTCTGGATGGGTTTGGAGTTTTTTGAGATGAAATCTCACTATGCAGTGGAAACTAATCTGTAACTCACTGTGTGGCCCAGGCTGTCATGGGATCTTAAACTTCTGCCTTAATCTCCCAAATGCCGGAAATACAGGCATGAGCAACCACATTGAGGCCCTTCCCAGTCTCTCTCTCTCTCTCTCTCTCTCTCTCTC
>LOJH01051448.1:0-12513 GCA_001685095.1 Ellobius talpinus
TATCTATCTATCTACCATCTATCTTATACATATAAAGTGAAAGCAAATCTTTTTTAATGAAAGAAGGAAAGAAAGAATGAAAGTAAACACACTGGAATAAACACACATTTCAAAAAACGGGAGAATTAATGCTTGCTAAGTACAGGTTTTCAAAGGTGCATGTAGTAGGCATCTATAGAGTTGAGTTAGTACCTGGGATCACAATAATGGTTGCAATGGTACTGGTGAGGCAGAGCATCCTACACTGAGTTTAATAACTCAGTGGAGGAGAGGAGAGGAGGTAGCTAAACTGATTCTAGTTCATCTGCTCACCACAGAGAACAAGAGCATCAGAGGTAAAGGGCTAGGAAGAGAGGTGGGGAAATGATACCACAGGTTAGGTCAGAAGAAAAGGAAAGGCAGGATCTAGAAGGAAACAACTGAAACTCACACACAAAACCAATGTACCTGGGCTCACATCTGTAGATGGTGTGTTTCATACCATAAAGTCCCTGTATGTGGAAGAGGTAGGAGGCTGGACCCTGCAGGTCTCCAGAGGGAGTAGTTGTGATAGGCTTTGGCCTCCTCTGGGGAGTCAACAGACTGATGGCAGGTTGGAGAGGACACAGTGAAGCAGGTGCCAAAGTCCCAACAACAATTGGGATTACAAGGACATTACAAATCAGACTTACCAGCTCCATGATCCCACAATGACTCTGGCTTGCTTGAAGCAATGAAGCAGTCCAAAGTAGTTCAAAATTAAGCATAAATTAAAAAAAAAGTTTGTATACTGGGATACAAACTCTTGGGCAAGTTTTCAGGACCCAGAGACCTAGGAAAGTCTACAGAGGCAAAAATTGCCTGTGAGCAGAACTGAGGTGGCACCGCTGTATGCACAAGCTGTGACTCAGGACTGCCCACGGGGCTAGCTCAGAGAGACCCCTGGCTGTCATGATCAGCCAGGTCACTAGAGCAAATATCCACCCAGTTGTCAATAGAGGAGTAAGTTATTGTTTGCTGTGTAGTTCTTATTGCAAAGTTACAACTTTGCTTCTGAGTAATCTGGTGTTAAAATAATGACTAATTTAGACAACAAAACTAAGGATGGACTCATCCTAGAGGCACTGGAAAAAGCATCACTGCGCCTGGAGGGCATCAGGATACAAAGCCTCCAAGCAGGAAGTTCACTGTGAACTAGAGGCAACTGGGAATCAACCCATACCAAAGGGTCCCCCTACTCTGTCCTGTCTGCCTAACTGGTGGGGCAAAATTGTTCTTGCCCACTCCAGGCAGAGGAGCTCAACACTCATCTCCGGATACTGGCGCTGGCCATGAGAAGCGTTTGCCCTAACAGACCTGCTGAAGCCATTCACGACCTTCCACGACCTTGGCTAGTGCCCCTCATCTACTTCCTGGTTGCTTTCTATCAGCTGATTTTCTATTGACTCAAGACCACTCCGTACTAAAATGGTATTTTCACCCAGAGTCTACCTGCTCTTTGACATTCCATTTTCTTCAATGAACTCTTTCGTGGGTCAGCTATTGAAACTGTTTCTTCTATAATTGTCCGTTGTCAGTGAGCTGCCCCCCTCCTCACTGAAAAACTACAGAGTAGAAAGGACATCCCCTGCCTGCCTGCTGAGCAATTGTCTTTTTCCTTCTTTCTGTCCATTTCAGAATTACCCGAGTTTTCACAAAGAACTTGAGTTACTTTTACAATGAGAAGATGTGTTAAAATTGTAAGTGAACCACCATACTCTTTCTCTACAACATCTCATCAGTAGATAAGCATTTAAATGAATTTATTTCCCCCACAAAAGACATTTTCCGTTAATACTTGCATGACTAAGGAGGATGGCAACACAAAGGTGAATCCAGAAAACAGCATTGGGGAGACAACTTGCCAGCCACGTGGCAGGTTTTCATTACGACATGCCATGATTACAGGCTGTCTTTGAAGATTTTCCTCTTTTAAAATTGGCCTCACTACTGTACAGAGAGTAAGATAAAATGCCTTTTTTGCATCCAAGCCTTGATGTCTCTGCTGTGTTTCAGATTTGAAGGTTTTTTTTCCCTTCCAATGAAAATCAAAAAATCATTAAATGATGTTAGAGACAGCAGGAAGTGTGTATGAATCAGAGAACATCTTGTGGTGGCTGATACTATTTCATTATCTAAATCAGTCGGTACCGATTTCTTATATATCAAAGCTTATAATTATTTTCAAGGATGTGAACCATGCAGGGAAGTGAGAGTCTGAGAATGATGTCAATAAAAGAACCAGGGTTTTTCTGCTGGAGAGTGGAGGAATTTGCCCAAAGAGCAATTATGTAAATAAAATATGCCCAGGGCTAGAATAATTTCACTGTCACCCACTGACAGGGATGGCCCCGGGCACAGACCCACAGTGTTCACTTAGGGAGGTGGATTTGTGGGGGTGAGGATAGGAGGAGAGCCCCCTTTTAATTTATTTGTTCCTTATTATGCAGGATGGAGGCAGGGCTATTTCTGTCCCTGTCTTTGGAAGGAGTCCGACAGACCTTTCCAAATGGGAGGAGTCATTAGAGACCCCAAGCTCCCCTGACTAGCTCAGCCCCTTCCAGCCAGATCCCTTTAACCACAAATGCTAACTAAACCCACTGAGTTCCATTCTTGGTCCTTGTGCTCTGTTAGCTGTCTGATATTTTGAAAAAAAAAACTGCCATAGAGAAAGGTCTTTGGCTTTTGCAATAAATTACATGGGGTGGGGGAGTTGGGGGAGGTGCTAGGAGGAGAGGAGGAGGGAGAAGGGAAACTGTGATCAAAGCAGAAATGATAAATTAATTAGCAATAATAATAAAAAAGGAATGGTCACATTGTGGCTTCAGTAACTGTATGAGGGGGGAGCCTCTGCAACAGCCTCTTTCTGAGTTCTACTGAACACTAGTGTTTGTCAACAGAACTGGGCGGACCTACTGTTGGTAACAGCCCATGGACTGTTCAGATGTTCCTTCCAGGTATGTGGACATGAAAGTAACTCTTCAGGTCTGGCAGGCCCCTCTGCCCTTTAATGACTCTAAGGACCAGAGGAAGTTTCTTGAGGTGGGGTCTGGGGAGACAGGGTTTATAACAGGCTGAGATGAGAGTCAGCTGTGAAGTTCAGAGTTCTGTGTTCTTCTGACTGGCAAAACCCCGCTGCTGGCCCCAGGAGCTCGGACTTCTGCCCTGTGTCTTTCAGAGTGTTTTCTCGCATACTTTTAGTTATTTCTTACCACGTCTCTGTGAGGCAGAGCTGGCAGGTATCCATCTACAGTGAGGACAGGCAGCGTAGAGGTAAAAACAGGTCTCTGTAGTGTGATTTCCAGGGCACCTGAAGATGGCGTTCTCATTTCTTCCGTTACCTTGGTTGCATGCTTCATCTTGATGTTCACCGGCTTATCCTGAGGCTGCACTCCGCCCCCACCCACCTTTGTTTTATCTTTGAAATTCTTTATGGTTCATAGGAACCAAACTGCACCCAGTGGACTCATGAGCAACTGATGGAAGGAGACACACACAGCTGGGTCTCTGAACTCAAGGGCAAGAATGACTAAGAGAGAGAGAAGTTCATCCCTGACCTCCACTGGTTGTGAGGAGGACACAAACTGTCCAGCAACCTGCGGTAAGACCACACTTCCTCTGGGATGAGGCCCAGGCAAATGCTCCTTTTACTCAAAGGAGGTACATTTCCCTCATCCTAGCAAGGGCTGAAGCTTGCTCCTTGCTACCGGAGTAATTTGACCAATACTCAAATGTAACACTTTCTATAAGGGTTGTGCTTCTTAGCAGGCCATTTATGATTTAAAATTTCAACCTTCTATGTCATTTAAAATGTCCTATAGCATCATACAGAATGTTGCCCACACTTTTCCAGCTTCCTGATGATTCTGTTTCTTATGTGGGATGTCAGAGGGGCTTACAGTCATGACCTTCATCAGTGGGTCAACAAAGCACAGGTCCCCTATGTTAGGAATTTTTCCTAACGTGAGCTCTCTGCCGCAGCAAAAATCCCAATCAAGCCAAATCACAAGCCAAATTAAAAAATATCCAGGTTTAATGGGATACCTGTACTCTCAGGCGGCCCCAAGGGGGAACCGGGAGGCCACTAACGTGACCACAGAATCAGGGGAGTGGAAAGAAACCACGTGTTCCTCTGCTAGGCGCCCACTTAAATACCCTGTGGGAGTGATCCTGATCCCCCCTCCCCCCAGGGAGGGGTCAGGACCTTGCATGCTGGGATTTGGAGTCCAGACCAATACAACTCCCAGGCCAGGGCCTGGGGGCTACGCTCCCATCTTAACACCCTACGAAGTTTCTCTCCTTCAGCAGTGGGAAGTTCACATCCAGCTTATGTAAGCTGGTTCACAAGCCACCTGTGACAGACCCATCTCTCCTGGATGAGTTTTTATTGTGTTCTAGCTAGCCATGTTTTTCTTCAGCTTGGGTCTCTGTGGATTCAGCCTTGGGGAGAAGCACTCCAACTCTTTCCAGCACTGATTGACGAGGGACATGGGGAGAGACCCACCTCTTCCCATTCCACTGTATCCTGAAACTGTTTACTGGATGGTCTAGGGTAGAGCATCTGGGACCCTCAGACCACATGGCCCGCCCACCCAGATGCCTAGCCTGATGTGAGTAATGTAGTTACAGAGCTTGCACTGAGCTTGCACTCAGACCCTGCCTTTCAGACCTGGCCCATTCCAGGCTGAGGCTTTGGGCAAATTGCTTTAGCTTCTGTCCCTGCTAGATTCTGTTACCCAAACTGCTCTTCTTAGCCATGGGTCTGGAGAGCAGGGAGGAGAGTATTGAAGGCAGGGGCATTGGGTGTGGAAAGAGATTAAGATGGTAGGAGAACTGTCTTCATTTGCCACTCTACGTGCTGAGTTACCCCTGAACTGAAGAGGCTCTGAAGAAGTCTATACTATGGCTTCCTGGTCTGCAGTGGAGGACTCAGAGCCCACAGGGATGACAGGCTGCTGGGCAAGAGTCTGAAATGGCCACCGAGAGGGTAACCTTAGGAATGACCCAATGCACAGGCTCGGGGCAGGCTTTGGCATGGTGGTTGCTTACACAGGGGAATGTAGTTAGGAGAATCGTCTTGTACTATTAGTCTGTTGGAGTTGCTACAGCAAAACACTATGGCCTGGACCTAAGCCAAGAGAGGATTATCAGAGCCAAGATCCTGAATGGCAGGAGACCTGAGGTGCTGTCTTATCATGTAGACACGTTCTCCCTGCATTGTGTCTGTTTCTCTCTGTTGTATCTGTCCTGATCTCCTCTTGTCGTGTCCCTTCAGAGTGGACGTTTGCCCATACCAACAAAATCTTAATGCTGCCACCTCTCAAAAACTCCTTGTTCAAATGTAGTGTTTGAACCATCTGGTGGTTCATGTGGAGTCAGATACCATTGTATGAGATTGTAGGGACAACGCTCAACCTAGGAAGGTCCTCATACACACCTGTGGCATGTCTGTACGTGTCTTTGAGAGGATCTCAAGTGCTGACAGTGAGGATCACTCAACAAATGTTTGAGAGAATTGATGACCAATGTTAGGATGCTGTCATAGTTTTCATAGTAGTACTTGACCAAGAGAGGCAGTTTCTTTCCTTCTTTCTCTTTTTCAATTTATGTAAATATTCTGTTCTGATGTGGCTCTCAGCTGCTTTCATTCAGAATGCTTTTTATGTGTGCCCTAAGAACACAAGTTGGCCCAATTTAGAAGTCAACAAGGGTAGCATCCCTGTTAATAGGTGGCTGATTCCAGAAACTGCCAAGTATCCTAGCGAACTTATCTGTCTGGCTTTACCCAGGTGGGCTTTGCACACAGATTTTTTTTCCTTTGAGGTTATGCTAAGTTCTCTGATGCTCTCCAGCTCCTTCTGTGGAGTGGTAGTGCTAACTCATAAAATTAATTCCCATTTCGTGGGATTGTCAGAAATGAGGATTGTTCTGACCTTTCTTTGAACTCATCAGCCGAAATGAAGTTGCTCAGTGAGCTGGGGAAGACAAAGCTGGGTTTCGGGAGATCAATCAAGTCCACCACACACAGGAGAGACCCGCAACCTGCCGCGCCATGCTGACCCCGGCGGCTGCGGATCCCCTGCACAAATGAAAGCCATCACTCCTGGTGAAGAAGATACTAAATTATCGGCTTTTAAATTTAATTTTCAGTTTACTTGTGTTTTCGATTAGCGTGCCATGTCTCATCAGGACGGCGCTACCTTTGAGCGTAAGCACCTCCCTGTGGAATCTTCAGCCGCTCTTGCCTTCAGAAGGCAAATTCCACCAGAGATCCCTCTTTTAGCACATGGTGTGTGTTGGGGGGCAGGGGAGTTGTTCTCCTATGATACCCTGAGAAACAGTAGCAAGTTATTTCCATCAGACCAAAATCAATAACAGGCTTGGAAATAAAACGTCACCCTGAGCCTAGGGCCACAGAATGTCCTGACAGGCTCCTAAAACTATGTGCTGTAGCCCGAGGCCTGTGGGTTGGCCATTCACTTTCCTTCCATGATTTAGTCCTGAGATGTCTCCCCAGGCGAATAAAGCTTCGGGTTGGGTGACAGATGGGTGGCCCGGGAGCTTATGTCCTCAGCCCATCCCCCTCTGGAGAGGGGGAGCTCACTTGGACATACAGCAGAAACTTTCTGCTGTCAGGGGCAAAACTGGGGTTGCCATTTTCCAGAGGTTTGTAAGGGTCTGGTTAACCATCTTTAGTCTGATCCCGTCTGCTAACGCTTCAAAGCCACTAGTATAGAAAAGCTTTGGACAAAGTTGTACAGCAATGACCCACTGGAGGTGGGCTTTGTGTAATTCCCAAATCTCCAGATAGATCTCAGATCACATGATCTGTTATCAGTCAAAAAATGTTCAGTGAGTGCCTTCAGCTCATGTGTCTAGGAGTCAGAATGGTTCAGGTGTCTGTGAGGCTCAGAAACCATCCACCAAATGAGTAGCTTCAATCCCATAGAGCAATCTTGGCCAGGAAACCTCATTTCCAGGCTCCTCTGGGCATCTCTTTCAGGGTGTCTGCAAGAAGCTGGGAAAACAGCTCTGGCCTCTCCAGCTCGTGCTGGCTGCTATGGCCCTCAGTGCTCCTGATCTGGGGACACATGATTTATCCCACACCTCATGTGACCTGGCCAGCTCCTCCTGTGCCTCTGAATTCTTTCCATTTCTGTACATTCTTTGCACAAAGTGATGTGTTTCTAATGACACTTGCACGCTATTGGCTCAAATTCTTGGCCACAATCACTGCCATCACCCAACCTTGGCTCAGCTCCTGAGAGTTCCTGTCAGTCTTAGTCTGAATTCTATCACTGTGGTAAAGCACCATGATCAAAGAAACTCTGAGGAGGAAAGGGTTTATTTCATCTGACAAGTTATAGTTCATCTTGAAGGACGTCAGGGCAGGAGCACAAATAGTTCCTGGAAGCAGGAACTGAAGCAGAAGCCATGAATGTATATTGCTTACTGGATTGTTCCTCATAGCTTACTTGGCCTGCTCTCTTATCTATCCTGGGACCACATAGGAGCCGCAGTGCCCACAGTAGGTTAGGTCCTCCCCCATCAACTGTCAATCAAGATAATGCAATGCAAGGTTTCCCACAATGGGCTGAACCCTCAAATACCAATAATTAACCAAGAAAATGGCTCATAGATTTGTTCTAAGGTCAACTTGAAGGAGACATTCTTCATTTTAGGTTTCTTCTTCCCAGAGAAGCCTAGGTTTTTGTCAAGTTGACAAAAAACTAGCCAGCAAACTGTCCTTTCCCCAAATAGTTCCTCTTCCAGTTTGTGTCCTATACATAAGATCTCGTGACCCTCTGAGCAGATGTCACCAAACCGTCTTAACTATGATGACCCCTCTCCACCAGAGTCAAAGGAAACAAAGCTTTGTGGTGTGACTGACACAAGGCTGATAATGTATTGTCTATTACTTCATTGATAAAGAGCAGGAACAGCTTAGAATCAGCATCATTCTCTTCTGCAACTCAGTGTAGCACCCTCACCATGCTACAACTTTACACAGAAGTCTGTAATCCTGGAGAATGTATTCTCCAATTGCAAGATCCCAATGATATCACATAAATTAGTTTACATGTTATTTTTTTGTAATTTATACAATATGTGATGAACTGGAGAGTTTTATGTCAACTTGACACAAGATGTCTCCATAAGATCTGGCTGTAAGGCATTTTCTTACTTAGTGATGGCTGATAGAGGAGGACCCAGTCCATCGTGGGTGATGAATGCTCACTATGCTGACTGTGGATCTGAATAGGGGAAGGCTTGGGAAGAAATAGCCTCGGAGGGAGAAGAGAGAGATAAGAAGACTCTGTACTCTCCAGTGCTAGCAGCGAATAGCTGCTCCCGGTGAAACACAGAAAAAGGAGTATAAATGTAGTGACATAGGATTACAAATCAAATGAAGAAGCTGTAAGATGGCTCAGTGGTCCAAAGCACTGGGTTTTCTCCCAGAGGAGCTGAATTTAATTCCCAGTACCTATGTGATGGCTAACAACCATCTGTATTTCCAGTTCTAAGGTATCTGACACCTTCTTCTACCCTCTGCATACACATGGTGAACATGCATACATGCAGGCAAAACACTCATGCACATAAAGTAGCATAAATTAAAAAAGCAAAACAATTCAATTAGTTACTAATAAAAACGTACTTAAGTACACAGAATATTGAAGATTGTGTGTCTTACATACAATTTATGTATTATGTGTCGTGAATACTAGAAATCTGTGTAATTTACTATAATAATTCAGCTATGTATATTTATATATCCAGTATATTACAGTAATATTTATAGTGATTTATAAATTGATAGTATGATATATCACATGTCTTAGTTTGGGTTATTATGACTACAATGAAATACCACGATAAAAAGCAACTTGGGCAGAAAGGGTTTGCTTCAGCTTATACTTCCGGGTAGTATTTCATCACTGAGGGATATCAGGGCAGGAACCCAGACATGGCAGGAACCGGTGCAAGCGTCATGGAAAGGTGCTATTTACTGATTTGATCATCAGGGCTTGTTCAACCTGCTTTCATATAGACCTAAGGATTGACCACCAGCCCAGGGATGGCACCATCTACAACGGTCTGGGCCCTCCTCCATCAATCACTAATTAAGAAAAGGCCCTACAGTTGGATCTTATGGAGATATTTTCTTAGTTGAGGTTCCTTCTTTTTCAGATGACTCCAGCTTGTGTCAAGTTGACATGAACTAGCCAGCACAATTGACTCCTTTTCAACTTGGCAAACACATTAACATCAAGCTATAACCTTTTCTTTCTTGTTCTTCTTCCCCAATAACTCATTAATATCAGCATGACAATATTAAAATTCCAAATATTAAAAGTCCCACAGACTTTAAAAATTCAAACACTTAAAAAGCTTTACTCTCTTTCAAATCTAAAGTCTTTCAAAATTTAAAGTCTCTCAAATGTGAGTTCCTATAAAATCAAAAATAAATACTTTCTGACTTCAAGAGGGAAGAACCAGGACACAGTCACAATCTAAATGAAAACAAACCAAACTCCAAGAGTGTGGATAACCCAATATCCAATGATCTGGAATTCTCTCAAGATGTTATGGGCTCCTCCAAGGGGCTTGGGTCACTTCTCCAGCTCTGCCCTCTGCAGTATACATATTATCTTCTAGGCTTTGCTTAGCTCCATTCCACAGTTGCTGCTGTTCTTGGTGGTTATCCCATAGTACTGCCATCTACAAAATTCTGGTGTTTATTCTGCAACTGAGCTGAAATTTCACCAATAGCTTCTCCTGGGATCTCTTCACGTACTCCAGCCCTGCCATAAAGTGCCAACTCCTAGATGTTCTCCATGACACCTTCATATCTTCAAAACTAGTGCCACCTGGAAGACTCTTACACATGACCAAGCTTGATCGCCAGCCAGCACAAGGAACAACCTTGGCCATCTGTGTGCTGACCCCAAGAAAACACTTCCAGAAGATTTCACCTTAATAATGCTCGCCTCTCTTTAACCACAACTAATTCTTCAGCCATAGCTGACCAATGTTTGCTGTTTCAGCAAAGCCAAAGGTTTAAATTTAGTGATCTTGATCAACTCTTGTTAATCGTAGCTGATTTTTCAGCTCCAACTGACAAGATACCACATATTCTTCACACAAATGGCCTGGTAGTCTCCGTCTTCCCTCTGAAACATCACAAGCCAGGCCTCCATAGCCATCACTGCTTTCAGCCTTCTTATCTTCCAGGCTCCTACAGAACAGCTCACTGAATTCTCAACACTCAATGACTTTACTTGCGGTGCACGACGTCTGTCTGCACTCTACAGTTCGTGAACTGGACAAGGGGCTGGAGATTGAAACACACAGGGACAGAGACATGGACTATCCTTGATGCCAGAATGCCCCAAGAATGCCCCTTTATTGTGTTCAGGGGTAGCTTACATAGGGATAGCCACACCCCAGCCAAACCCATCAGAAACTACTCTCCTGCCATCAGGAACTCCTGAGGGTCTTGTGCTCAGAGCAGCTGTAGGCACTCAGATCAGGGGAAAACAAGTTGTTTCAAGATCTGGGGGTTCACAGCTCCCAACATTTATTACCCAAAGTTCCAAAGTCTTTCCACAATCCTCTCCAAAACAACATGGTCAGGTCTGTCACAGTAATAACCCATCATTTTGGGCCATCCTGGTATCAAGTTGTCTTAGGGTTTCTACTGCTGTGATGAAACGCCATTACCAAAAGCAAGTTGGGAAGGAATGGGTTTATCACTGAAGAAACTGAGGGTGGGAACTAAAACAGGGAGGGAACCTGGAAGCAGGAGCTGATGAAGAGGCCATGTAAGGGGTGCTTTATGCATGTGTTAAGTGCCCTTGTCCGTGTCCTACCTTGACAGATAGACACTTCAACTGGTGTCTGTGGTAGTTTAAATGAGGTGTCTCCCATAGTTTGGGCATTTGAATACTTGATCCTCAGCTGGAAGGGATGGCCTTGTTGGAGAAAGTATGCTACTGGGGGTGGGTTTTGAGTGTTTGCGCTCTCTCTCTCTCTCTCTCTCTCTCTCTCTCTCTCTTTCTGGCTGCTGTGCTTGATGATGCTTCTTCACCATGATGGGTGGCCCTCTGGAATCATAAGCCCAAATATACCTTTCTGTCTGTAAAATGTCTTGGTCTTGGTGTTTTATCACAGCAACAGAACAGTAACCAATATAGTGTCTTAGGATATCTCAGTATCTTGATGCTGTGATAAAATTTTCCAACCAAAGCAACTTAAAGGAGAAAGGGTTTTTCCTGCCTCACAGTTCCAGGTTAAGGTCTGTGGTGGGGAAGCCAAGGGGTTGGGTACTGGAAGCAGCTGGTTACATTGAGTCCACCATCAGGGATGCAAGAATAATGAATGAATGAATGAATGCTGCCCATCTTTGCTTATACATCCAGAATACTATGCCCAGGAAAGGTTCTGCCTACAGTTAAGATGAGTTTCCCCATATCATTTAAAATAACCAGTAATCCCTCACAGGCATGCTCAGAGGCACATCTCTTAAGTGAATTCAGATTCTATTATATTGGCAATTAAAACTAACCATTACAATACCACTCCTTGTCAAACTTGCCATAAAACATATCACCTTTAAGCTATAACCTTCTACTCATTGTCCCCAAAGTCTCATGTTTTTCTCAGAAAGTAAAATATGGTATAATTAAAAAGTTCTCATTGTCTCTAATAATTACAACAGTTACAAATGTCTGTAAAATAAAAAAAATCCATATCACACAGCTTCAACATAAGATGGCACAACATGAATGTTCATATTCCAAAGTGGAAAAACCAGGACGCAAAGAACAGTCACAAGTCCTGTAGCTTCGTGGCCTGCATCCAGGACTCATGACAGAATCATCTGGATTCCACAGGCCTGGGTAACTCCTCTTCTCCAGTTCCACCACCTGCTACACACACAGTCTCTCTGGAGTCAGGTTCATTCTTTACTTGCAGCTTTCCTTGGAAAATGTCCCATAGCACCCTGGGGTTCATCTTCATAACTTTATACAAGGCCATCTCCCCTCCCCCTTGCAGGACTCTTAGCATCCCACACATTCCCTAGCCTCAGTGTCTTTCTAGAACTACAGAGAAAGATAGAGAGGCTTGTTGGAGAAGGCTGCTTACTCTTCCCGGCCACCCCACTAGCTTAGGTAGACCTGAAATAATCACACAGAAACCATATTATTTAAATCATTGCTTGGCCCATTAGCTCTAGATTCTCATTGGCTAATCTCTTACATATTTAACTCATTTCTATTAATTTGTGCATCACCACATGGCTGTGGCTTACCAGCTAATGTTCCCAGAGTTTGTCTCAGGCAGTCTACATGGCTTCTCTCTGACTCCATTCTTCTTTCTCCCAGCATTCAGTCTAGCTTTCTCTGCCTACCTAAGTTCTATCTTGCTGTAGGTCCCAAGCAGTTTCTTTATTCATTAATGGTAATCACAGCACACAGAGGGGACTTCCAC
>LOJH01051449.1:0-17290 GCA_001685095.1 Ellobius talpinus
GGGGTTGATATCTTACATAGGTCTTGTTATGTAGACCAGGCTAGCCTAAAATTTGTAATGTTCTTGGTTCACCTTCCCTAGCTGGAACTATGGTGTATAACATGAAGCCCACTTACAACTTCTGACCTTTGATATTTTTCTGGTTTTGTGTCAGGATGTGTATGTGAACGCCCGTGTGCATATGTACATTCACGTGTGTTTGGAAGCCAAAGGTTGGCGTCATGCCTTCCTCCTTCACTCTCTACCTTATTTTTTTTAATATTTTTTCTATTGATCTAAGTGTGCATATGCCACCTGTATGTAGGTACCTGTGGAGGCCAAAAGAGGGAGCTGGATCCCCTGGAGCTGGAATTAGAGGCAGTTGTGAGCCTCCCACTGTGGGTATTAAGAACTGGACTCTGGTCCTCTGCAAGGGCAAGTGCTCTTAACCACTGAGCCATCCTCCAGCCTCAACACACCTTACTTTTTGAGACAGAGTCTCTCACTGAACCTGGAACTCATTGATTTGGTGCAGCTGGCTCGTCAGTGAGCCCCAGGGATCCTCCTGCCTCTGCTCCCCCGCCCCCCAGTGCTGTAGTTACAAGAGCTTACCGCCAGGTCTAACATTTTTCACATGGGCTCTGGGGATTAAACTCAGGTTTGCAAAGCAAGTACTTTACCAATTAAGCCATCTCCCCAGTCTTAAGTTCTGTTTTGTTTTGTTTTCAAACCCAAACTACAAAGAAGGGATCTGTTCTGTAGCCTGCTTTTTGCCCGGCCATCCCTCAATATCTCAGAGAATTTGTTCTAGCCCCTCTCTAGGTAACAAAGTCCTTTGTATATGCGCAAGTGTTCACACATTACAAGCAAACCCCCAGTACTTTAAATAATCTCTTCACTGCTTATGGCACATGATACAATACAGACACTGCAGAGAGCTGTTTGTGTCTATTTAGGGGATATGAAGGCAGGGATCTATATGTTTGACAGACATATTTTTCACGTATCTTCCGTCTGAGATGACTTGAATCTACAAACGTGAAAACCCACAGATACAGAAGGCCAACTGTGTCAAATTTTGTTGCAAACATTTTGTCATGTCAACTCAGTGTTTGGTAAACCTTTGGACAGCCATACCCCATCCCCAGGGTAAGGACTGACTTGTCTCTTTTGGCCTTGGAAGCCAGCACAAGCTGTGTCTGAGCACGCTCAGGAGGTTTATAGACCACAGCAAATGAATTCATTAACACCCACTTCATACCAGAGTGGTAAGAACATTCCATTTCCTCTTTGTTTTTAAAATACTCATCTCTAGTGAGAAACACATTAAGGCCTGTGAGTTGGCCCAGCAGGTAAAGGCGCTTGCTTGCAAGCGTGATGACCTGAGTTTGATTCCTGGGACCCAGATGGTAGAAGGAAAGAATCTATAGCCCCAAGTTGTCTGTGACATCCACTTCCCTGTCATGATATGTACACATGTGCCAGCACGCACGCGCATGCGCATGCGCGCTTACACACACACACACACACACACATACACACACACACAAATGTAAATTTTAAAAGAAATCTATCAAAACACAAAAAGGAATTTAACATAAAGACTGGCCATTCCTATATTGATGTGATTCCTTCCAGTCCCTTTTTTTTTTTCTAAACATAACTTCTGTTCATTTACAAACCAAAATTGCCAGCTTGGGGCATGATTTTGTAGCCTGCTTTTTCTACCTATGTTCCTTTGAGAGGCATCCTCGGGTCTGTTCACACACTCAGGAAACTGTTTAACAGCTGTCACACTGTAGATAGCCATTCCCCTCAGGTGTACATTAATGGTTGCTATTTGGGGACCACATAAACAAAGCCTCAAGGTTTCTCTTGGGAACTCTACCTGTATATCCAAGGGCAATGCAGGGCAGATTTACACACACGGCCTCACTACATGAGATCCCTATTTACCCTGGTCTCCACGGGAGACTAGGACTGTCCCTTTCAGGTTCTTGATAGCTCCCTGGAGCAAACTTTCCCTGAACGCCCCAGGTCTGCTCCGTGTCTCTCCATAGATGTCTTATCTAGACAGTTTTGAGATGCCCTTAGGCAGGGTCAACCGCTGCTGCCTGGCTGTTGAGAGGCAAAGGCACCAAAGAAAACAGGAGAGGCAGGTAAAGTCCAGGAGGATTAGAGTGATAGACAAAGAGAGCTCTGGGAAAAAGAAGGGACGAACAGGCTCTGGCCTCTGGGGCCCACCATTCTGATCCCATGATGACTGGACCCCTTCACACAGCCTGGAACATACTCCAAGCAGGCAGAGACTTTTCCAGAATGGCTCCCTGAGGGATGAAGCCACTCCTGCTTTGGTATCAAGCAGCCCTTTCTGGCTCTGGAAAGGAATTGCCTTCCTTAATGCAGAGGCAGGGAGAGCGGCTTCCAGAGGTATCGGTGAGCTGTGTCTAGTGTCTCTTATGTCTACTCCTCTGCTGACCCTGTCTTGCTGCCAGCAGCTATCCCCCCCAGCCCCCCCCACACCCTCTGCACTTTCTCTTAGTGCCTCTCTGTTGGCACCTCAGCTCCCCATCTCTACTTTCTGGAATCTAGCTTCCCCACCCCAGACCAGTCCTGACTACACCTACCTAGAGCAAGGGGTACAGCAAGGAAGAACATAGGTGAGCAACATGGTCATGACAGGAACACCAGACAGAAGCCATGGGGCTCAAAGGCACAAGAATTTGTGCTCACAGATGGGCAGAACAGGACCATACAGGACATGTGGCCTAGCAAATCCCACAGCTCTGTGACAGCAAGAAATCCTAAACTCAGGGGTCTTGGCCACCCAGGGCATTGCCAGAGGAGGAAAGACAAAGTAAGCAGGTGTCAATCAACAATGAATGAGGAGCTGGTGTGATGGCTCAGTGGGCAAAGTACTTCCCACACAACCAGATGACCTGAGTTCAACCCCCAGATCACATGCAAAAGCGAAAGAAAAGAACCAGCTCTACCAAGCTGTCCTCTGACCTCTACACGTGCACTCCCCTACGTATCAAACACACCTATGCAACAGTAATACTACAAAAGAACGACCTGGCTCAGTTGGTAAAGTTCTCACCTTGTAGGCGGGAAGCCCCAAGTACAATTCCCAGAACCCATATTGTGCTTTGTTTTGTTTTTTAAAGTACACTTGTAATCACAGCGCTATGGTGGTATAAGCAGCAGATCCCGGAGGCTCACTGGCCAGCTCGCTTAGCCTATTTGGTGATGTTCAGGCCCGTGCCTGAGGAACAGCAGCTGAATTTATCCTCTAACTTGCACATGCGTTCATATATACGTGCATGCTTGTACACACACACACAATGAAAAAAAAACCTACCATAGTCCATATGCCTGTGCCTAACAATTGCCCTGAGATCTAGAAACATGGGAGCAAGGTGGAGAGGGACATGCAAGGTCATTCTAGTTACTGTCCAGCCCGCTACCTACTGACAGCCAGTCTGAAAATTATTTTGATCATTTTGATCAAATAGAGTAATTTCATTCTCTGTCCACCAGACCCCAGTAGCTGTCAGACATCTCTGAAGGTATTCCTCGCTAACTCAGAGACTCCTGGAGGAAGGCCAGGATAGTCATCCGCCTGTAACACATCCCTGCCAGATCCCCAGAAACCATCCTGTTGTCGTCCTGGATGGATCCCAGGGATGCTATGAAGCTGCTGTTGATGAAGCCCAGGCCCTCCCTCTTCTATCCTCAACTGTCTTCTTCCTCTTCCCCAAAGTCTTTGTCCTCTGCCAACTACCCATTGCTGTCATGGTCCTGGGTCTCTGAGCCAAACAAGAACAGCGACCCAAACCGACAGTGCATAGTCACATAACTAACCAGGTGCTCACAGGGCTGTGAGTTGTCCTACCTGGAAGGCTTCCCCATTAGAGAGAGCTGTGGATGCATTGCTTCATTATGCAACTGCCTCCACAGTTAACAGAGCCTTAGGAGAAAGAAGGGACTTTGGCAGAGGTCGAGCGTGGCTCTGAGCTGCCATAGTGGGAAGGAGCCAGGTCCTCAGCAGTGGAGTGGGGGACTGTGATATATATTATATCAGGAATTATTGTGTGCCCTTTAAGCTTGTGGACCCAGGGGTGAGGAGTACCTTTCTTGTCCTAGACTCTCTCATGATTCTTTCAAGTCCAAAACTCCATGTCCTAGGGCGAGCTTCTCTTCTAAGTCTGTGACAGGGAGGAAACGGCAAACAGTTAAAAGCATTAGAAAACATTGCCCCCTTTCCAACAGATGTCACTATTCCTTATCCCATGGTATAAAAATGCCTGCAAGAAGCTGGAAGCTCACCCACAAAGTGAAACTAAGTCAGGACTTCTGGCTGACTGCCTCAACACAACTTGCACGGTCCTTGGCTACCAGATACCAAGTGCTGTTTTTATATAACCTCTGCTTGTTCTCCATCTAGGGCAACTCCAGCTATCTCTGTTAGGTGTTCTAAACTCCTGGATTGAGGATGTTTTGCTGTCTATTTATCCACTACTTGCTGTTTGCAACATTTTCTTGCTATGGGCGTAATACACTTCCTCATTTGAAACCAATTATACAGCTATCTAGGTCATTCTCCAAACTTTCACAGAAAGTATTATGACTTATAAAACCATAGAAAGTAGGCAGGCAGCCAACAGGTGTAATATGAGGGCCTGCTTGTTAGGGTTTTTGTCCTCCCACCAGGTCCTACAGCTTTTCAGCCCCAAAGAAAATCACAGAGTTCTATATTAATGATAAACTGATTGGCCCATTAGCTCAGGCTTCTTANCCACCTATACTTCCTGCCTGGCTACTAGCCAATCAGTGTTTATTTAAAATATAACTCACAGAATACAGAATTGTCCCTCACCAAACAGGTGTCCCCTGCATGGGGAGCAAGGGTTAGTTTGGACTCCCAGAAGCAGCTACTTCACTCTGTGTGCCTTCAGCCACAGAGATTTAATGGTTCAAGTCTGAAGATTCAGAGTCCAGACTCAAGATGGCAGTGGGGTTATCTCTATCGGAGGACCATGAGGTCTCTCTCCTTAACTTATAGTAGCCATTTTCTCCCTGTCTCCACCCTCATGTAAGTGGGGGTGGTGCATGTGGGTGTATGTGGAGGTCAGAGGTCAACCTCAGGTGTCATTTCTCAGGAGCCATCATTTTGTGTTTTGAGACCAAGTCCTCTCACTGGAACCTGGGGCTCTCTGATTCAGCCACACTGGCTGCTGGACCAACTCCAAGAATCCAACTGTCTCTGCCTTCCTTCAATCCCCCACATACTTTAGGGTCAAAGATGTGTGTAGCCGTACCTAGATGTTGTTGCTTTGGTTTGGTTTGCTTTTTTACATTTGTGCTGGGCATCCAAATTCAGGTCCTCGTGCCAGTACGGTAGTCGGTTTACCTACTGAGCTGCCTGCCCAGCCCTGACTCTACTCTTAACTGGGTTAGGGGCCTGCACAGTGACCTGCTTGAAGCTTGATTCCTTCTGGAAGCAGCCTATGTCCAAATAAGGTCACATTCCCAGCCCTCAGCAATTAGAACCTCGGGGCGTGAGCGTGGGAGTGGAACACAGCTCAGACCACAGAGCCCAAAGTGGCTGATAACCTGCTGAAGACTTCTGGGCATCCATGCAGGCTGCTGACTGCCAAGGAGGCCACTGGCTGCTCCTTGCAAAACCACCCAGGCAGCAAAAAGAAACAGAGGCCCCTGCCAGCCAAATCCCACGGAGCTGTCGTCAGTCCCGAAACAGCTCGCTCATAGCCTGCTTTGGCCTCTAAAATAACACATTGATTTTGGAGCCAAGATTAACTTTAGTTACCAGTGCTGCTGTTAGCAGGGGAAGGATAAGTCATCATCATTAGAATGGGATCCAAATGAATGAGCTAGCCTTGTGCCTCACTGGGATTCAGGCAATTTTTTTCCCTCTCACAGTTTGCTGACATTGTCCTTTCTAATTTGAAGCAGCCTGAGAGAAACCTTTTACTAAACATGACACATAATCATTTGGGAATTATTTAAAAATAACTGATCATTCTGCTTATCTATATCTATTACTACTTTATCAACCATCCCAAGACACAACAGACCAAAGCACCACCACAATTTGACTTACTCTCGCATCAGGGGAGCCAGAATCAGGCCAGGGAGCAGGGCAATGATCTTTCTGATCCTGAAGTTGGTGGCAGTGCTTAATGGTGCTTAGCTTAATGATAACTGGGAACACAGCTATCCTCAGGGTCCAGGGCATCTCTACTCTGGTACATACACTCATATTTGTACCTACACATGCACACACTCTTTCTCCACACACACCTTCTCATAGGCATTACACACATACACACACTCATATCCATGCCTGTATATACACTCTCATACACATACCTCCTCACAGATGTTCTAGCATGCTCACTTATACTCACACCTACACACACACCACACACACCCACCACACACACACACATTCTCGTGCACACATCTGCACTTCCTCTCATTCTCAGACACTCTCATACTCACAACTACACACATACACTCTTCCCTGTGCACTTACACCCTTCCTCACAGACATTCTCACATACACAGCCATGCATCATGCATATGCACACAGGGTAGATTCTCGGGAACAGTCAAACCCCCATACACCACACATATGTTCTCTCTCATACGTATGCACTCAGACTTGCACCTTATGATGTTTTGAATTTAAACAGCTCTCCGCACGCTTGTGTATTTGAGCCCCATGGTTTCCAGCCACTTGCTTACTCCCACACACGCATGCACACACACACAATCCCTTGCAGTCACACACCAATCGCTCACACAGACACACATTCATCCAATATGACAATACAAGGCGAAACTATGGCATGCAGGCCAACTGGGGAAACCATGTGAGGAAGGGTCTCTCAAGAACTGCAATGGCCTGACAAGTGCTGACCTTGGGAAGCAGCAGAGAAGGCAGAAGACGGAGTCCGCTGGAGGGGACGGAGCAAGGGAAGGAGAGCAACGCAGCTGATCTGATGTTTGGGCCAATACTACGTCTTTTGGTGAAAATAGGCTCCAAGCCACCATCACCAGAGTCACAAAGTGAAGTCTCGGGTTTTCAGTCTGAACGGAATCCTGTGGAAACCTATGTTGGGTTTTAGCAGCTTGCTAATTATCAAGGTTATTGATTCAAAACTCAGAAATGACCATGTAAATGTTAAATTCCTGAATTCTCTCAAGAAACATGAAGATTCAGGAACTAGTTAACAGAAGGCTGATCATGGAACTATGCCACTGCTGTGGAAACTCTTTCAGCCAATAGCCTTTAAGATACTGGCCCCCTTTGGGCTTGGTCACATGTACTATATATGCAGTTGAAAAAGCATGTGCACAGCCCTTGGATGTTGGATTCGGTTCCTGTTCCCCACTCAGGCAGAGGACTGCTGATCTGTGAGTCTACCCCTAAAAAAGAACCCTTTATTATACTAGCTGTGGACTGCCCCACTCCACCGTATCTTCCTCAGCCCCTTATTTCTGGACTCTCCTGTCCCTCAGAGGTCCTCACAGCTTCTATATACTCAGGGAGAGAGGGACCTAGTAAACCTGGTTGGCTGCAGTTACTTCTGGAAGCTTTTGTACTTCCTGAGCGTAAGGCGCTTCCAGGCAAGATGAACTATTTCACGTCCCCTTAGAACATACTGTTATACCACCCTTCAACATCTTATCTTAAATATACGGTTGTTTCACCTCCCCTTCAGCATTCTGGGTCTTAACAAGCTTCCCTTCAAGACAGAATGTTTTGATTTCTGTGGAAACTGCTACACAGCCGTGTCAGAGGCTTGGGAGGAGGGTCTATCCCAGATCACACATTGTCAGTGCAGGGTTCTCAGCTGAGGTGGGAAGAGGGCAGCACCACGCCAGTGCGCCTTACCTGGGCTTCCTGGAGATGCTCCACAGAGTTCCAGAGGCTTGACTGTGGAGAATGACATCCCAAGTTCACATCTAAGAATTAAATAGAATGAGGCAAACATCCATCCTCGGAAGTAGGTCTGTCACCAGCTTCTATAAAGGACCACGGTACAGCCTGTCTGGGGACCTGGCTAATGTTGCTTCCTTTATCTGGAACCCAAGGGCTTCATCTTGTCCCACCTGTAGATGTTCGGAGTACTATAGCTTCCTATCCTTGCCTCTCCACAGGTTTTCACTGGTAACACCTAGCAACCAGCTGCACAAGCTACCCCCACGGTTGGAGTTTGTTTAGTTGAGCCTACAAAACCCTCTTATCTTTTCTTCTGATTTTTTTGAAACAAGGTTTCACACATTCCAAGATGACCATGAACCTCTGACTCTCTGCCTCTGTATTCTGGGTGTAGGAATTACCAGTCTGCATCCCTATGCCTCGTTTATGCAATGCTGGGATTGAACTCAAGGCTTTGTGGATATTGGGGTGAGCACTCCACTATCTAAATCATGTTCTTAAGATCATTCAAATATATTTCTGTCCCCTTCCAGAACTGGTGGCACCAAGCAATGATTCCAATCCTTGGTGTTACTGTAAGGATGGGATGTGTTAACAAGCAACTTACCACTATCTGACGCCTTGTAGGTGCCTAGAGGGTGACAGCTGCTGGCATTATTATCTTCAAAGAAAATTTCACATTCTCTCTATTCTGAATTTGGCCCACAATGTACAGTGGAAGGGACTCATTAGCTCTACCATATGTCCTAATTGGAACCATAGCCTGAATTCCTGCCACTTGAAGGAAGAGAAAAAGCTAAGAAAAAAAAGGTGAAGGATGGTGCTTTTGACTTGTTCCCAAGCAAACATCTTTCCACAGCTCCTGGGACTCCTGCTTAGATAGGGCTTTATCTTGCAACCCCACAGCAGGGGACTCTGGGGACTTCTGAGACTGCAAACTGTTGAGCTAGCAGTGCTATGTCCGACAGCATTGTAGACACAGTGAGCCTGTAGCTATGCGCAGAGCCAACAGGTGAGAGCCAAGGGACACCACTACCAGCAGGCAGCTGCCAGGAGAGTCCAGAAATAAGGGGCTGAGGAAGATACGGTGGAGTGGGGCAGTCCACAGCTTCTGTTGCTAACGGCAGGATGCTCTGCCTCAGCTCTGAATTGGCAGCCAATGGACAATATCACACTCAGGAATAAAGGGTCCAGGGCTGGGGAGATGGTAAAGTCAGTAAAATGCTTGCAATGCAAATGCAAGTATGAGGATGTGAGTTCGAACCCCAGAGTCAGCATTCTTGGTACAGAGACTGCAGCAGCAGCACCCACTTAGGAGTAGATGGGACACATATGGCATCTTTAATGTCACCTTGTTCAACCCCAAGCCTCTCCTTCCATTCTAGAGAAGAAGAACTAAGTCTGGGGGGAAGAGAAAATATATATCCTTTCTTAGTCCATGTCTAGGTTCATGTCTGAGGAAGAGATTGGCAAGAGAAAAATACATAAATGTATTTAATGGAAGTTTCACTTGATCAGAAGCAGCCCTGATTCAATATCTGAAACTCTATCTGTACCATCTACTATCATATACTGGTCAAAAATTAATGGAGAACCTTCATATCATGTGGTCAGTGGACACAGAGAAACAGTTGGTGAAATCTAACACATACTAGCATTTATGGTAAATGCCAAAATGTCTTTTCCCTGTCTAATTGGGATTAAGGCCCACTCAACAAGAGGGAAACCATGCCTGATACTGGAAACTTCCAACTTCCCAGTTCTAGTGATGTCATGGATCTTAGAAGGTCATCTACTGTGGTCACTTTGCTAGACCAGCATAATTTCTAAGTATGTTCTAAATCCTATCCTTATGTCCACAGTGTAGCTACCACCCCTGGTCAAAGAAGCTTCTCTTTACAGCCAATGGAAACCATTACAGACAGCCACAACTGTGCCCAACACAGATCAACCAATCATGTGGAGCCACCACAGCTCCTGTATCTATGGCTCAGGCAACATCTCAAATGAGGGGGTGGAAAGATTTTAAGAGCCAGAATACCCTGAAATCTGCTGTGAACCAAGCTCTCTTGTAACTCCAGCTTCAAGGGATCTGATGCCCTCTTCCAGACTCTGGTGGCACCTACAATCACATGCATAGATGCACACGCAGGCACACACATAATTCTAAAAGTAAAAATGTATACATAAAAAGTCTATCAGTACTAATTTTATTTAACAACTATTTACATTATGGCAGATATCATGGACAATGTAGTTCATGATGAACAATGGTGCTCAGAAGAGCACAAGTTCTGTATAAGAGACTCAAATGATGAACTTTCGTGTCCACCGGGCCTAAAACCTGGAATTGCAGGTGCATAACAAACACCAGGTTTATCCGGTGTTGGATCAAACCTAGGGCTTGCTGTGTGACACTATTCCTGGGGAGCTATGAACAAACATCTACTTGCCCCAGATAGGAAACCAATGATAGATCAAAGCACAGACACTACTAAAGTCCACCTTAGTGAATAAATGAGTTTTATTTGGGGCTACTGTTCTATTGCTGTGAACAGACACAACAACCAAGACAATTTATAAAAGAAAGCATTTAATTAGGGGATTGTTTATCATTCCAAATAATGAATCCATGGCCATCATGGTAGAGACCATAGCAGCAGGCAGACAGACATGGTGCTGGAGCAGTAACTGAGAGCTCACATTTGATCCACAAGCAGATAGCAGAGGGTGGGAGGAATAGGCATGGTGTGGGGTGTTAAAGTCTCAAATTCAATTATATGAGGGTCATTCTCATTCAAACTAGCACAGTTACATACAGTAATAGTGATGAGAGATTACTTACAGAAGCAGAAATGACTCAAAGACAGCGGCAATCTAGAAACCTCCAATGCACTGTACAACCTGCAGACTGATCCACAGGTTTCAAAGTGCCCTCTCCACGTAGTTCGGTTGATCTGAGCATCTTCCATCAACTTAGCTTGTCTGAGAATGTCTCTCACCTTACATCTTAAACAAGCTCAGGGAGGGAGGAGACTAGTTTATCTGGCTGGTTTCAGGGATTTCCTGAAACCAAGTTGTTTACTTTCTGTGTTTAATGAGCTCCCTGAAGGATGTAATGTTACATCTCCCCTTTATCATCCTGTATCTTAACAAGATTCTCTATAAAATGGAGGATTTTAATCTCGGAGAAGACTATATAGCAGGACTTCAAACTAGCTAAGCAAGAACCGGCAACAGAGCTATATTCATAAGCCTCACAAATGGCAAATGTTTAGTTTTTTAGAGTGCACCTGCCCTGCTACTCATTGCAGCCTCAGCCAACAGCTGTCACTTGCAAAGATCAGGAAGGCCCCATATTGTTGCTTCTACCAGCAGTGTCCTCCCACATCACCTAGATACGAAAACTCACCCCCTCCCTGAAGATGTTACCTGCTCTCATCCTGGAGGCAGAAGTAGTGGTCTAGTCCATCCTATCACCTCTGAGCAGACAACTGCCAGAAGACTGCCCTGCACATGCCATCCTGCCCTTCCCAGTAGAGCCGTATCCATCCGAACTCTTGTGAGTCCCTTTTTTTTTAAAGGTTTATTTATTATGTATACAACATTCTGCCTCCAAGCCAGAAAAGGGCACCAGATCTCATTATAGATGGCTGTGAGCCCCCATGTGGTTGCTGGGAATTGAACTCAGGACTTCTGGTAAAACAGCCAGTCAGTGCTCTTAACCTCTGAGCCATCTCTCCAACCCCTTGTGAGTCCCTTTCACACACATGCATGCATACACACACGAGAATGAAAACAAAGTTGGAGAGAAATCTGATCAGACTCAGATTGTATCAACTATATTAATGTCCAGTTGCAGATTTCTTAAAATTACATATGTCTTTGGGGTGGGCCACAACCATGCAATAGCATGCATACAGATGGCAGAGGGCAATTTGCAGGATTCAGTCCTCTCCTTCCATTGTTTGAGTCCAAGGAATTGAACTCAAGTCATTGAGCTTGTGGACACTCTTTACCCACCACCCAGTAAGCCATCTCACCAGCCCGTCACTTTTTTTTAATTTCCAGTGCGTGTGTGTGTCTGTCTCTCTGTGTATATACATGTGTATATGTGTGACTCTGTGTGTGTGTCTGTCTGTGCCTGCGTATGTCTGTGTATATGTTTCTGTGTGTGTGTGTGTGTGTGTGTGTGTGTGTGTGTAAAGACAAGAGGTTATCCTTTTGACACAGGACCTCTTATCAGCCTGGAGCTCACTGATTCGGCTAACCTGGTTAATCTGAATGGACAGAAAGCCACCACGGTGGATAGAAAGCCACCAGGGAGTCACCTGTTTCTGGTTCCCCAGCACTTGGATTGCAACCACACATCACTGTACCTAGCTTTATTATGTGGGTTCTGGGTATCAAACTCTGGTCCTCATGCAATTTCTTTATGACTGAGCCATCTCTAATGCAAAGTTCATCTGTCATCTGTTTGTTTCCAAATTTTATTGTGTTAAGGTGTTATGCTGTTTGTTTGGGTTTTTTTAATTTATATGTATGTGTATCTGTGACATAAGTGCAGGTGCCCATGGAGGTGAGAGGAGGGCATTGGAGCCCCTATATCTGGAGTTACAAGAAGTATGAGTCTCCCAGTTTAGGGGCTGGGAACAGAACTTGGGTTCTCTGGGAAAACATTAATCTCTTTTAAGCTGAGCCATCTCTCCAGTCCCCATGTTCTAGTTAGTTTTAACTGTTTACTTGGCACAACCTAGAATCACCTGGGAAGAGTCTTAATGAGGAATATTCTAGAGTAGGTTCTAGAGAGCTGGGCATGTCTTGGGGTTTGTCTTGATTGTTGATTATGTAGAAATACGCAGCCCATTATGGGTGCCATCATTCCCTAGGCATGGGGTCTTAGACAGTGTGAGAAAGAGGAAAGTTAGCCGAGGGTGAGCAGCCAGGCAAACAATGGTGTATGCATTTGTTTTTCTCTGCTCTTGACTGTCATGATGTGACCTGCTTGAAACTTCTGGTTTGACTGTTCTTCAATGATGGACTGTAACCTGGAATTGTAAGCCAAATAAATAAGCCTCTTCCTCCCCTAAATTGCTTGCTACCCAGGTATTCACTGGGACCGATGTTAAATGATATCCCCCTAACAACTTTCTAAGTAAGTGTCATTGCTGCTAACTTTGGGTTGCACACAGCATACCATACAGCATTTGCAACTAGGGCACCATGCCCTAGTTCATTATTCCTCGATTCCCTGGCTTTCTATGCTCCTGGGTAGCATACTCTACTCTTCGTTTCTATGCATTTGACTTTACCACATCAGACGTTTTCCTTAAGAGGGATCAGGCAGGATTTGTTTTTCTGAGCCTGACCCTGCTCTACTCCAGTTCCTATAAAGCTCACTGTGGTGTGGCAAGAGGAGGTGGGAGGTTTGCCTACCCAGGAAGGGAGCCCTGTGTTTGTTAAAGCAAGCAAGAAGGCTCAACCTTTTGACGCTGCTACATGACGTTGTTATCCTCAAAGTTCACAAATGAGAACTGTGCGATCAAGTTACAAAATAAATAAATCACAAAATAATCTCATGTTTTAAGTAAGGTTTTTTTGGGCCACACGATATCTTTCCTTGGCCTACTGAGGCCCACGGGTTATGGGTTAGACACACCTGCCCCCCCATACCTGCAGACTACTGCCAGGGGCTACTGCATCCTTGGATGTTTTAGCCTAGTTCTCACACTCTGACTTAACAAAACAGGCTTCCAAATCCTTGAGGCCTCTGGCTCCCAGTCTTCCTCCCCTGCCCCAGCTGAGCCTAGAGCAAGGCCCTGGCAATTGCTCAAGAAAAAGAATCTTTTCTTTCTCTTTTGCAGGCCAGGCTAGCCTCGAACGGGCTGTATAACTAAAAATGATCTTTAATTCCTGATCCTCCTGCCACTTCTCTCTTGATGACAGTATAGACATGGGCTGTGGTGCGAACTTAAGTTTATCACATGGGCTCAATGTGCAAACCTAATTTTCTCTGCTGAAGCTTTTCTGCAGACACCCTCTTGTTGAGCTGCTGTGGTCAAAGCTTGGGGAACCTGGAAGCTTCCCTCCTGGGATTTCTTTGTCGTATCCTCTCCCCACCTGTGCACTCACTAGGCACTTAGTTCACCCAGCCCCTCTGCTTGTTTGGGTGGCAGGTGCATCCCACAGGGAGGAAGCTTTGCTTTGACAAAGGACACTGAAACTTCTTTAACAGTGTAGATTTGAAGTTAGTGTGGACATCCAGGGCACGCACATCGCGTAGCCTAAAGCACACAAGGGGTCCCTGGGAGGTCACATGGAATCCACTCGGTTTCTCTCGGGTACACAGGAGGAGAACACTCTGTGGGGATACGTGTGAATGCACACGTGGGAGTGCACATGATAGTGACAATGTGACGATCAGAGGATGACCTCAGGTTACTCAAGCACTGCCCACCTTTTGTTTATGACCGAGTCTCTCATGGCCTGGAACTTGGCCAAGCAGGCGAGGTAGCCCACCAGCCTCCCTTCTCACTACCGTGCTGTGGGAACTACAGCCGTGCGCCACCAAGTCTAGCTCTGCTTTCTGCAGATGGAGGCCCTCACTGTGTAGTTCTAGCTGTCCTGACTCTTGATATGTCTCAGATACATCACTTGATATAGCTCAGGCTGGATCTCAGAGAGATCCACCTACCTCTACCTCTCAAGTGCTGAAATTAATGGCGTGAGCCACCATGCCTGACCATGCCAAGCTTTTCATGTGGATTCTGGAGACCTTAGCTGAGAGCTTCATACTTGTGAGGCCAGGCCTTGACTGACTGAGCCGTCTCCCCGGCCCAAGAGGAGTACCCCCAGAGGACAGAGCTGCTAGGCCAGGACTCTGACACTTTCAACCTGGCCCTCTGACAGGCTCCACTTTGGGGCTCGCCGGCTGTGTAAATAGGCTACGATTGTTATTTGTAACGCAATGCATTGATCAGTCTCACATTGATCGTCCCTGGATGGGCTGATGAGCCCAGTCCATAGACACTGTATCTCTGATCCTCACAAGAAGCACCAAGTGTAACCGTTCCCTGAGTTCAACCCCCAGAGCTCACATGGAAAAAGTCAAGCATGACAGCAATGTCCTAGTCCTGGGTAACAGGAAGGTGGATCCCTGAGACTGGCTGGACAGACAGCCTAGCCCACTTGGTGAGCTATTGGCCCATTAGATACCCTGCCTAAAAGCAAAAAATAAAAAGGTGCCCAAAGTTATTCCCTGGCCTCCACATGCACACACACACACACACATACATGGACATATACAGGAATGTACACACACACATACACATCCATATGCACAAAAAAATGGCAGTAGAAAATCAGAAGTAGAAAAGAGGCTGAGGCACGCCTGCAGAGCACTCTTCTGAGTTTGTGAAAGGCTCTAAGTTTGAGCTCCAACACGATTAAAATAAAATAGATTTTTAAAAAAAATATTTAAAAGGGAAATGATACCCACGGGACTGGCTAGGCCAGGGCTTCCACTCCCCCAAGTGCCCAGCACCCCTTCACAAAGAATAGATGCAGCATCAGAGTCAAGTTGGGAGAGCCACCCTCATCTATATGCTAATGAGCCCATCAAAGAAGTACAGGGTTAATTAAGCATCACCACCCTGCCTTACTTTTATCTGCCCTGGACACAGAGGCAGAGGTAGAAATCACAACCTCTGATCAAATTAGCTGTCCCCGGGCTGCTTCGGTCTCTCCTCCACCAGGCTTCATAAACCACCTCCAAGAGTTAATCATGTTTATTTCACAAGGCATAAGGGATTTAGAAAGTGATTAGGAACCACACTGGGAACAAGCAGCCCCTGACCCTGCTGCTATTAATGTCCCCTGGGAGAAATGGATGTTTTCTCACTGATAGGCAGTATGTGTACCAGGCTTCCTGCTCCCCGTCTAAAGAGGGATTACCAGTTGATGGGTAAATGTCTATGGAATCGGAATTGCTGGTATGAAGGTGTGGGAGACAGGTGCTCTCTAGCTGTCCTGTGCATGGAAGCCACTCAACACCCTAATGCTTATTACTCTTCAAGAGGCGATGACTTTATGTTTCTTCCCTGCCATGGAATCCCAGGTAAGTGATTCAATTGCCTGACCCTTGCATAGCTTATTTATTAAACGGGTATAGCATACATGCAGGAGGGCAAGCAGACCAGGCAATAGTGGTCCTGGGCATCAGAATATGAGTTTCCTGCCTTCCTTCCTCTTATCTCTTTACACCAGTCTCGCGCCCCTTATTACTGTGTTCATCACAGTCCAATTCAAAGCTATACCACATACTTTCCCCAAGAGCCTTCCTGTTAATTGTCAGCATCCAGGAGGTGACCTCTTGACACTGTCGAGAGCAGATATCTTGGCAATGTGCCGCATGCCCTTGGCTCCTAGAAGGCATCTGTAAATATGCATTTAGTAGAAATTTGCAAGTCACTGATTCTATACTCAAAAAGTAGATGACGAGAGAGGCCAGCCTCTTGAACAGTGCCTTTAACAGACACCACCAACCCCAAACTCCTCCTTGCCGAGAGCAGGCTAACCTCACAGATCTCAACAGAGCACTACCAAGAAATCCGTTGTCTCCAATTTAGCCACTAACAGACCCCAGGAGAGACAGTGACTTGTCTAAGATACTCGGGTCGCTGGGCACATCACTAAGCAGAAAGTGTGGTCTCTAATGTTCTCTCCATAAGACTAAGTTTATCTGTACCCACCCCATCAGTGGAAGAGAACAGTTGTGAGGCCCTCGGGCCCAGTCCTCTTCCCACTGGAACTCTGGCTCAGAGTGTAGAAGGCAGAATTCTCTCATGACCCCCAAGGTTCCGTTGCTCAGATGTATATTCTTTGAAAATTCCTAGGATTAAGAATATTATGGGGGCTCAGTTAGATAAGTACTTGCATCATAAACACAATAAACTCAATTTGAGCCACAGAACCCACATTTTAAAAAAGTCAGTGACATGGTTCCCCCAGCAAGTCCCTGTGCTGTGGGACAATGGTTTGTACACTGTCAATTGTATTTTAATAAAACGCTGATTGGCCAGTAGTCAGGCAGGAAGTATAGGCGGGACAACCAGACAGGAAGTAGAGACAGGGAGAGGAGAACAGGAGAATTTTGAGAAGAAGGAAGTCCTAGTCTGCGGTCGTGACCCAGCCATAGAAGAAGCAAGATGTGACTGCCTCGCCAAATAAGTTACCGAGCCATGTGGCTAACATAGACAAGAATAGTGGGGTAATATAAATTGTAAAAGTTAATAAGAAGCCTGAGATACTAGGCCAATCAGTTTATAACTAATGTAGACC
>LOJH01051451.1:8523-21036 GCA_001685095.1 Ellobius talpinus
GGGGAGCAGAGAAAAATGTAGAGCTCAATAAAAATCAATAAAAAAGGAAAAAAATAGAAAAGCAAAAAAATATAATGAAGCTGTCTTGCTTTTATTTCATTTTAGTGACCTAGCTATATAGATGTTTCCTTAACCCTTTAAAAGATTGATTTAAAGGACAAATCAACAATTCGGTGATTTTTTCTCTGAGCCCATAAAATAACCCTAACTTTACCAAATGGAATAGCTGTGATCAGCATGGCTATTAACGCAGTACCTAGTCTGGTATGAGTATGTTCCTTTCCCAAAGAGCATTATAAACAATTCACATTCATGTTTCATAGTCCTAGAGCCTGAGGATGCTTAGTGCAGGGCACCAAGATGTTTTTTATCTGGTAGGAACAATTTTCTGTCACATAGATCAGAAAGACTCACTGAATCCTCATGTCACAGGGAGAAATAAGTCTCTCTGATTTTTCTTTTATAAAAGGTTAATACTTTCTATAATAGTATATTTCTGTCAGGGGAGGGTGTCTCATGGCACAAGAGTGGAGGACAGCTGAGGGAGTTGTTTCTTGTCTTGTACCATGTGAGTTTTGGGAACGGCACTCTTGACAATGGTGAAGTAGCAAGATCCTTTACCTCCTGAGCTGTCTCCCTGGCTTCTCTGCTACCTCTTTTAACAGCGATTATTATTCCCTTCATAGGGCCAATCACCTCCAAGCACCATTCCACTGGTAATTAAGTTGCAGCAATTGGATTCATAGAGAATACATGACCATTCAGACCACAGCACATCTGTAGGCTCTCTTTTATCAAGGAGATACATCAGCATGGGCAGTGGATAGGAAGAAGTTGCTGCACAACTTTGCTAATGATCTCCTTTAGATTTAAGTTTCCACATCTGATTAATAAGAATAACTGAGCCTTATCTTAAGGATGTCTTGAAATATATACGAACAGATAGAATCATAATAATGAGTGATAGTGTTTGTTACCTTTCTTCCAATATGCTCATAGAGATTAAACAGTTATCCAGCTAAAAAGTCTATCTCCTGGATTCCTATTGATATTTTGTGATATTTTGAAGCTGTTATTCTAGAGGTCAAGTATGTATTCTAACTCAGTAGTATTAAAACTTAAAAAAGATTATTCTCCAGGCACATACATATTTTAACTTAAATTCAGTATGCATATAAATAGAGGTACACATATGCATTTTGAATAAAAAAAGAAAAATACTTGGGCATGGAGGATAGTTCAGTCAGAAAAGTGATTACCAAGAAAGCATGAAGACCTGAGTCTGATTCTTATAATTCTTATTAAAAAAAAGTTGGGTTTGGTGGCACGCACTTCTAATTTCAGGGCACTACAGAGTTGGTGGCAGACAGATCCCCATGGGTTAGTGATCAAGCAGTGTAGGTTATTTGAGAAGCTTCTGGTGCATGAGAGACCCTGTCTCAACATTGGATAGTCCCTGAGGAATGATAATTTGAAGCTGTGCTATGGCTTCCACTTGGACAAACACACACACACATACATATATACACACACATACACACACACATGATGGGGTAGTTCTTTGAACAAAATTTTCTTTACCACATGCAAAGCACTCTGATTTTCTCTATCCAAATTTCATCTTACTGCAAAAAACCATTGGCCTATATTGACTAACTTCTAACTCGATTTTATACCTCATGGATAAACTGTTACTCAAAATTTGAAAAAAAAAGAAAAATGTTCCTATCCTCAGATCATTAAACTTTTCTAGAATCTGAAGGAATACACATAATAGCATGGACCACTCTCCCTGATAAATGCCAGTCACTGGAAGGAGAAACAAGGCATCCAGCAGAGACTTGGAAGTGTATCTGGTCATATCTAGAGGAAAACAACAGTAATTCTCCAGTTATCAAACTCATGAAGAGATCTGAAATGACTTCAGGAGGTAGTCCCTGAGAAGATGAGAAGATTCTTCTACAATGGGTAAAGACTGTGATAGAACACCCTTGACATCATCGCTTAGAGGCAAGAATTAGAAGAATAAGGGCAAGGCCAGGAGAAGACATAGAGTGTAAGAAGGGAACCACCCAGGGTGGGTGGGGTTGAGGCTGAAAAGTCAGAAAGGTGACATCACATTGCATTGAACACCAGAACAGAGTTTGGACAGAATTCAGGGGAAAATGGGAAAGCCTACTGACAATGGAAGAGGGACATGAATGGTTGCACTTTATAAACGTCTGCACGCTTGGGACCCATCTCAGTCCTGAGCGAACATGGAGAGGACATGCCTGTTACCCAGGGCACATTGCCTCACAGCTATGGTCCTTCTTCCCACTCCAACATGTTGTAGGAGGTCCTTCTGCATTTGTCTTGCTTTCAGTGGTCATTTAAGAAACTGCCTTGGCCTAGTTGATAGGGCAGAAGTCAGGTAGGCAGGGAAGACAGAACAGAATGCTGGGGGAAGAAAGCAGAGACAGGCAGATGCCATGGTTCTCCTGCCCAAGACGGACGCTGGTTAGACTAATGCCGGTAAGCCACAGTCAAGTGGCGATACACATTAATGGAGATGGGTTAAACNAGATAATGGGCCAGGCAGTAATTTAATTAATACAATTTCTGTGTGATTATTTTGTGTGTAAGCTAGCAGGGCGGCCAGGACAAAGAGCAGTACCGCTCCCCTCTCACTACACCAACATGTTCTCTTCTGGTGTCATCTAAGCCATGGCTTCCAGAATTCTGCTTTTTCCAATGAGGTCACCACCTGTTCACCTTGGACATCTGGGTAGACAGCCATGTAGAGCAGAGCCCAGCGCAGGGTCGTGGATGTTGTCTCAGTTCCAGCAAAAAAGAGGTCCAGAGTGGTGGTGATGAGGTTTTCTTCATTGAAACTTGTAGTCTTCTCTGGGTACTGGAAAAGACAGCATGTCCTTGTTTATTCAAAAGATTTATGATTTCTTAATATATGCTTTCTAATGCTAGGGATCACATTTGAAGCATGCATTTAAAATGATATTACCCTTGACCTTCTCAGCAAGCAGCTATATCATGAGATATCTATTGTTTCCAGTGCAACAATAAAGACACGGGCACATAAGGTCTTTGTCACCCTGAGGTATGAGTTCAATAGGACTCATTTCAAATGATATTACTGTGATCTCCTAAGGAAACATTTTCCTGTTCCAAGTGCAGGAGGATAATCAAAAGTTTCTGATACTCAGGTGGATGAATAGCAAGACAACTATTTTCTTGTGACTTTATTTTTGCAAAAGCTTTAGTAGGATGGTAGCAGAACAGGATATTTTTTACTTCTAGTATCAGCCACATTACTAAGTCACTATCTGACCTAAGAGGTTTATGTTATGTTTATCTGCTTCAGTTTATAAGAAGAGAATATACTCATATTTTAACATGCCATATCAACTGTAGGAGATACAGCAGACATATAAAATACTCTACAAATGATTTTGCTGCCCTCAGAAGGAATTATCTGTGTTTAATTGTTCTTTGACATCGCCATTAATCTTTCATAGGCAAAACCTTGCTTATTCCATCAATTATTCTTTGGTATAAAATTCCATCTTTACTAAGTTCCTATATAATTATCATTTTTATAATACTCATTATGTTGATGGTCTCACACCTGCACTCCATATAGTGAATTATTTGCCCTTTTTCTTGAAATAAAACATTGCTACTATTGATACTATACCAGGAGGACGCACTGGGTTGGAACAAGGGAAAAATTTTACTAATGGGTCCCCTCCTGGGAAGAAAAGGAATCCATGAGTCAAAGTTCATAGGAAGGATTTAGTGATGTGCATTTGGCAGGAGTCTATTGAAGGCAGAACGTTAAAAAATAGTGTTATACTTTGATTCTAAACTGATCACTATATTCTCAAGTTTTGAATACTTGGTTCCTGGTTGCTGGGACTGTTTTATGATGTTCTGGAACACTGGCAGGTGGGGCTCAGCTGGAGGAAATAAGTCACTAGAAATTCTGTGGTTGTATCAAAGCCCTGGGTCCTGCCTAATTTCTGCTTCCTGATCCAGAGTGACACAGACAGGCACAACCACATCTTTTTCTCATTTATTCTCTTTTATGATGGACCAACACCCCTTGAAAATATGAGACGAAATAAACCATGAGCTTCTTTAAATGCTTCTGCCTATTATTATCACAAGATGCAAAAGTATCAAATACATCAATTCAACTGCTTTATGTCTGCTTGGGTATGATTGGATGGTATTTATAAGAGATCATGGGAAGGCAGATGCCCCACCAAGACTCCAGCAATCAGTTGAACTTTGCCTATGTCTTGCAATTGGGGCTGAGTGGGAGTGAATGATTGGCCTGAGAAGAAGTCATCAAAAACAGAACTCTGATGTAAAATTGCTGCTTTCACTTTGTATGTAATTCCTATATGAATAAAAGGCAAATGAAGAGTAAAGGTCAATGAGAGGCATGAAAGGGAAGTATCTACAATTTATAGGCAGGAAACCATTTATTTCTAGTGACACTCCTGAATTAATACTATTTTCACTCACAGGGAGAAAGTATGTGAAGCATTGATGTACAAAGATATCTATATCTTCATTTTTGAAATATTTATATGCTACTTGAAAATCCAAAATAGGCATTTTAGATAATTAGAGAGGGTACAATTATTTTGAACTATCCTCATGAGAAGGTGCTTGAGGAACACAATCAAATAGATAAGAGGAAAAGAGATGTTACAGTTTTGAAATTGAAGACAGAAGAAGAAACCAAAGGAAAAGATATCATTGCCCTCATAGTAAGGTGTGGTGGTGCTCATCTTTAATCCCAGAACTCAGGAGGAAGAAGAGGGTCTCTGTGTGTTCATGACCAGCCTGGTCTACAGAGTGAGTTCCAGGACAGCCAGTGCTACACAAAGAAAACTTGTCTTGAAAAACAAACAAAAATATAAGCAAGCAAGTGAACACACAAAAATGTTTTCAGCTCTAAGAGCTTGGAAAGACAGGGTTATATAGTTTCCATAGTCTTTTAAAGAACCTTATGTGACCAACAAGAAGAACAGATCATGAGAACTGTAAGAGAATAAAGCTGTGTCATGGTTAAAGTGCTAACGTTGTGGTAGCCTGCAGCATGATCATTTGAAAACTATTATACCACTCCATTGTCTTTAAGAAGAAGACATGGGGGCATCTTCCCCACCTTTGCCATTTCTGTGAGGAAAGCGTCAATGAAGTCTCTTGGATCATCAGGATTCCAGTCTCTCCGGTGAGTGTCAATTATAGAAGAAACAAACAATTTTAGTTTTTCCCAGTTTCGGAAAACTGTTTGGTGTGATCCAGGAAGATATTTCATTATCCATGGAAAAATATTGTAGAGCTAATTGAGAAAAACAAGGCAATCAATGGGACACTATGATGCCACTTTACAATGCTTAAAGCTATAGTCTTATCTTTTCCTTTGTTTCTTATTGTGAAATTGTGAGGCCAGCTTCTCTCTTCCCTCTCACCTACCTCCAAAACATTTCAACTCTGATGTGCAAAGTGTATTCAGCTTCAGAACACTTCTTTCTAGCCTAGCTGCCTGTTATCTGCTACATAACACCATCTATCTCTGGATATTAGGAGAGCATTCAACACTTTTATTGATTATACTATTAATGCAATTACAGCTTAGTTTGCATATAATTTCCAGAAAAAAATTTATCAATGTAAGCACATGCTTGACCCTGTGACTTTCAATATTCAAGGATGGTCCCTATTATCAAAGTCAGAGATAGTACTATTTACCTGTAAGCCTACAGAGTTGGAATCCCCAGATCTTCATGATTGTCCTAGTTTTTCTAGGCACTCCAATCAGAATAACCTCTGAGACCAAACTAAGGGCATTTCTGTATTAGGCCCTTATTCATTGTGCCTAAAAGAATGAAATAGTTATAGCCCTGTGCCTCACTTCATGAAATCATTGCAAGTCTCCTTGCAGATCCTTTACTTGATTAAAGTAACAGGCACTTTTTCATCCTTATATTTCTCTGTCATGACTTATTTTTCCTCTGGGAAATTACCAGTAACATGTATTGTACAGGTAACTGCACATTCTGATTACCCCACCATGGTTTAAAACCCATATAGTAAGACTTCAATCTTTACTGAATTAAAGCTAATTGTGATTGATGTTTCTATTAAAATGTGTAATGCATAACACAATGTAAAAAAAAGATTTAAAATGAGACAGACATGGGTGTGACTTTTACCTCTGTTGCCTCCTAGTTATAATGAATTGTAGCCGATATAACAATGATAATAACAATGTTAATAGTACTGAAAGCACACAGTGTGCTAATGGGGTCTCCCTGTATCCAAAAACCGAACGGCATGAGCTACTCAAAGCATTCCACAGACATCTGGTAGACTACTATCTATCTTTTTTTGGACATCTCTGTACCTACTTGCAGACACCATATTGTATCATTTTATATGTAAAAGATAATGGTGAAAAATCAATGGACTTTTGCAGCTGTCCACCAAAGTGCCTGATGTAATCAGTCATTCCAAGAATGTTTATTATCACTTTCTTCCACCTTTAACTCCCTTCTAAAATTTTTTCCCTTGATACCCACACCTAGAAGTGAGTCTGGTACTCACTGGACTCCCCTGACTTCCTTGACTTTGATTACTGGAAGCAAAATAATGGAGTCACTGGGTTTGGACTATAATGACCATGAGTTAAAACACAGAACACAAAATAGTGTAGAAATAAGTACAACTGATTTCATTCTTTATGCCTATTTTCATACCTGTTAGTCATGCTAACTAATTCCTCAGTTATTAGTGAGGGCAGCTCTGAATTTGAGGAGGAAGCAGATAGGGAGATAAGTAAAAATAAATCCACTTTGGGGTACAATATAGAAAAGCCCATGCATAGAAACAGAAAGTCTTCAAGAGAAAATGAGCTTTGGAAGGACCAGTTTCTGTGCTTCAGATTCATTCCCTCTGGAACCATTATGAACCCAAAATATGGTAAAGTCAAAATATCCACTTCTATCTCCACACACTCCAGAAGCATGTCCAAGAGAACACACAGAAACACAAGAAATATGGAAATATAAGCTGGGTGAATGCCACTAAAAATCATGAACTCCTGAATTAATAGATTCACAGGTACTGAAACAAGTACAATGCTACATAAAATCTGAAAAGTTTTCTACAAAATATGATCAGTGGCTTGGATGGAATAGCAGATGAATTCAATAAGGGACCTGGAGAAGAAAGTCAACATAGAAAGATAAAAGTCAGCAAAATGGATGAGAAAATCAGCAATGTAGTTGAAAAGATCAACAAAATGGAAGACACATTAAGCAAGAAACTGAGGTTTTGCTTTAAAAAATGGAAATGGTGAAAATAAATAGCTCAATGAGTCAATAACACAGTAAAAATCCATCACCAACAGACTAAATTATGCAGAAGACAATCTATCAGGAATGGAGCCCAAGGTTGAGGTCACGCTTCATTTATTCCATTAGGGAATAATGGGCATGACTACCTCAGCTGCCGCAGGATTGCAGGGTCACAGATAAGAAACCAAAGATCTGGGATAAAAAATAAGTACATAGAGAATAATTTCAATGAATTTATAGCAGACATTTCCCCCAAATATAGAGACAGAAATAGATTTTCAAAGGCAAGTGGCATTTAGACCTTTAAAATAAATAAACAGTCCAGAGGAAAGCACTTCTGTGATTTGTTAAATGTGTCAAAAAATACAAAAGCTGTAAGGAAAAACATTAACTCATGTGCAAAGTCATAAAAATTAGAGTATCAATCTTTTTATCATCAATCTCCAAGCCAAGAAAACATGAGATGACACAGGTTATGCTCTGAAAGTAATTGTCAAATATGGACCACATATCCAGAATTGCTATCATTTAAAATTGATGGGAAAACATGAATATTTTAGGAAAAGTGCAAACCAAAGCAATTCAGAAGCACTAATCCAACAATACTGAAGGTGTTTGAAGGAGTATTTTACACAGAAGAAAAAGAATGCCAATTATGAGAACACAGGAAAAAATAAACTTCATAAGAAGAATGGCTGAGAAAATGAGAACTAGGGAAACATCCATCATGTCTAACACAGACAACAAGTAATCCTTGGTAATAATAGGGAAGAAAGTATAGTAAAAATGATCTAACCAAGAAGAAAAACAATAAAACCACAATAGTTAGCTTATATGATTCAATAATATGTTGAATGTAAGTGGCTCCAACAAGCTAATAAAAAGACACAGACTAGCTGACCAAATTTAAAACCTAGATCAAAGATTGTGTTGTCTCTATGAAACACACCTTACAGGTAAGATCGCCACAAATTAAGAATCAAAGAGAAGAAAACAATTTCTAAAACAAACAAAAGTAGAACAATATGACACAGCAATTCTCATATCTGATTTAAAACAGATTTTAAATCCAAAGCATCAGAATCAATAATGACATTGCATGAGGGCAACAGTTAAAAAATCATGAAAATTGTAAACAAAAAATTTGCACATGCACACACTCTTTTACATTTGTGATATACACATGATGGAAGCAGAGAATCTATTCCTGAAAGTTGTTCTCTGACTTGTATGCACCCACAAGTGTAACAAATGTATACATGCACATACACTAAGTACAATGTCTTCACAATGTGGAAAAAATACACAAACATCTGCACACACATTCTCCAATGTGTATACACAAAGGTAGTGAATGACTACTGCAGCAGGCCTAGCAGAAGGAAAACCATTTAGATAAAATCAAGCCCTTGTGGTTAATTTCAACATACAACTGCCTTAAAGAGTCATGGGCATGGCTAAGAGATATGTGAAGTATTCAAGTGGCTATAAGGAGGAGACATGGAAAATTGGCCACAGCTGGAGGTGTCATTTGAACCTCAAATGTGTATATTTTCTGGTTTTAGACTGATTGCATCATGTCGATGGGTATGGGGACAGTGTACTTCTAAATATTTAGTTATATTATATGTTCAGATGCAAATATAAGACAAATGGATGTGCCAAATGGACACTGATATAAAACTATTATTCATAACTCCTAAACCTAGGAACAACTCATTTATCTAACTGTAGATAAAAACAACAACACATTCAGTGTACTTCTGGTCTACAGATAACAAGGAACAGGGTACAAAGAAGAATCTCAATACAAGTAGATATTCTAGAAAGTTCCTTCTGAAGGTGACTAACATAGGAAGAGAGTAGCAGGGAAAAAAAGAAAGTCCAAGTAAATAATATTATTTCCCCATTCTCTAAATGATATCAACATTCCCATAGACATGTCTATAGACCAAAATATATATCAAAATAGTTCAAATAAATGATAGAAATGTTTTGTATATATTAAGATTCTTATAATTAACAAAAACATCAAAGTCAGAAGGTGGACTTGAAAGATATTTGGATCAAATTCAATATTTCAAATGTTATCATATTAGCTACAAAATGATACTTGTAATACCCTTGAAAGACATGCAAAGAAGAGTTCTTACCTGGCACATCACTGATGCCTCCAAACATGTGGCCTCATCCAGAAGCCTCAGCATCTCCTGAAACTGACTGTCATGGTACTCAAAACGCTCCCCAAAGGTGACAGAGCAAATGATATTGGAAACTGCATTGTTGATACTGAAGTGAGGGTTGAAAGGCTGTCCTGGGGGTGGGGAGAGGGAGACATGAGTCCTTCAAAGTTATTCATTGGTTTCTATTTCCTATACTGAATTAATTTGATATGATAGAGGAATACACATTGCAGAAAACCATGGAAGAGGCTCTGGTCAGAGCATACTACATAAAGACTGACATGCTTCAGGGACTCTGCTAATACTGGGAAGCTCAACTGATGACCAGGCCTTAGGTGCAGCAGTGTGTCTATTGACCATCTGTGTGCTTACCTGCAGAACTCTCAGCTCATGGTCATGGCTAGATGGTCATTGCCTAATCCTCAGTTCAAAGCTCAGTGCAGTGACCAGAGCAAGCACTTAGACATTTAGGAAGAATATGTTCGATGAATAATTGAGGGCCACAGTCTCCCACAGCCTCCCACACCTGCCCTGTGGAATGCCCACCTTTCTCCTCTTTTATGGCCTCCACAAGGTATTGGGCTTCCTCCTGCATGCGCTGCTCTAAGCTCTTCTTTCCCAACCCAAAGTTCCTCAGGGTCATCAGGGCGAACCTTCTTTGCTCCTTCCATGTCTGGCCACTGGAGAAGACCAATCCTGAAAAGAAGACATTCAGCATTATGACACTGAAATTCTGGTCTAAAATTACTTCATGAATTCTATGACATATGTGCAATGGAAAAAAGAAGGGCCAATAAGGGACTTGGTAACTATCTAGAGAGAATACCCCAAAGTAAGAAGCATGATTGCTAACATCATGGTGATCTGCAAAATCACACACTGATATTTCTTATGTATTGTGTAATCTACCCTTTAAGGTCTCTTCATGTTTATTACCAACCAGTAGGTCCATTCCCATTGCTGCAAAGAATTGAAGAATACATAATAAAACTTTCCAAGGGAACACAGTTGCTTAACACCCAGGGGTTCAAATTCATATCACCTTGGTTCCAAGCTGACACAAAAGTCTACTTAGTTGTGTTAAGTTGAATAACAGAAATGAACTAAAGGATAACACAAGGCATATAAATTAAAGAGGTATAAAAAGCTCTATAAGAGAATTCCTATTCAATACAAGCTTTAAAATATCAAAAATTAATCAATAAGATAAGAAGCATCAGTATTCCACAGAGAAAGAACAGGAGACAAACATTCCAGTCTGTTCAGCATCTACAATCTAATTCATGGCACATGCAATGCCATATGTAAGTCAATTTCTTAACGTTCAAAGAAATCATTAGCTCTGATATGAGAATCCCCTCTGTATGCTGTGATTATAATTAATGCATAAAGAAACTGCTTTGGCCTGTTGATACAGCTGAACTTAAGTAGGTAGGGAGAACTAGACTGAATGCTGGGAGAAAGAAGGGCAGAGTCAGGGGACACCATGGATCTGTGGTCAGAGGTAGATATGCTGAAACTTTGCTGGTAGGCCACAACCTCATAGTGATGTACAGATTAATGGAAATGGGTTAAATTAAGATGTAAGGGTTAGCCAATAAGAAGTTAGAGCTAATGGGCCAAGCAGTGATTTAATTAATACAGTTTCTGTGTGATTATTTCAGTTCTGGGTGGCCAGGACAAACAAGCACCCCCTCCTCCAACAATTTGTTTGCCAACATGGGTAACTACATCCACATGAAAATCTGAGAAAGCTTAAAAATCAATTCTAGACACAAAAGAACAGAGTTAAACATGGTTTGCTAGCAGTATTTTCTTGGATGGGCATTGTTTGCTAGAGGCAAGCAGAGGCATGGATCTTTTAAGAGAGATTTTCCTGATTCAACCATAGCAGGAAAAAAGCTGTGGCCATTTTAAAATGCCAGCTTTCTGGGCTATGCTTCCAGTGCAACCTCTGGCTCTTGCAGGAAACAGGGAAACAGAGCATTTGGATGGGGTTTGTGAGCAGATTGCTGCAGCTTGTTTAATGGTGACATGGCCTGGCTGTGTGTCTGAAATTGTGGCAGTGTGCTTGGCTCTCAGAAGCTCAAGCAGCTCTTCCATGCTGGACTGGGCAGGGAAAGCAGGAAGTACTGTATTTGACCTAGCAATGCCGCAGCTTATATTCATAAGTGCTTAGCATTTTAAGAAGTGCTTCTGGTCAGAAAATAGTTATAGATATGCAATAAAGACAAATTCAGATAAAAAGACCTATAAATGAGTCACAGTGTTGGATAAATGTACCTAGGCTTGGGAGACAGAAGCAAAAGGGTACAGAGAATTATAAAAAAGTAAATGGTTTTTTAAAAAAATTAAAACAAAGTCTTTAAAGAGATAGAGTACAGACAGTCATAGATTAAAAGGAGTAAAAAAATAAGCCACATAAAGATGGATTATACACAGAGAGTCTGGATTATGTATATTATCGTGTTTTCTTTGAATTTTTTGACTGTGAAGGAGTGAAGTACAGAGAGACATTTCATTGTATGGGCTGTTAAGCTAAAACAGCATATAATGGTATCATGACTTTCAAATTTGGGTTTAGGAGTGTGTTGCTTTGGTAAAATTCTCTTGTTTCCAAAGAAGATAAGATCTTGTGGATTGCTTCCAGACCAATATGGTTTCATAGAACAAGATCCCCTGAAAGGCTGTTATGAACACTCTTACAAAGAAAATACTTCAACAAACTGCTGACTGAAATGAACCTAGCCCACAGGATACACCATGAAATACCTGATTAACAGCACCCCCAAACAGTAGGAAGTAGTATGAAGAAAACTATGCCCATATTCCTAAATATTGTCTATAATTTTTTTTTCATTTAAAAGGGAATATGATATAGATATTAATAATTTGTATTGGTATGGATCTTGGTTTATTGATACAAACTTAAGGTTAATTTTGTTATATATATATAT